>VYZM01003680.1:300686-325031 GCA_013398915.1 Dromas ardeola | reverse complement strand
AAAAAAAAAAAAAGAGTTCCTGACTGGTTTAAAACAAGATTTTTGAAAAACAGTTCTGAATCTTTTCATTTAGGAGGATGTCAGTCCCACTTTTACAAACATTTATGCAACGTGTTCATTACTTCTTTCTTTTTAGGGCTTTATTCGCTTTTTATTTAGTTATACTTCCTTCATGAAGTTCAAAGAATGGTCAAACTCTTACTTGCTTACCAAAAGCAAACTGGGAATTAACATTGGAACGTCTGCGCGTGGCCATACCCACGTCTGAAACCTCACGCTCATGCTAACACCCTTCCAATTTACAGCAGTTACTTCCTTTTTACATCGCTACGCAGATGGGAGCAACGGCTACAATATTGTGCGGTCAGAATAAATTACCTAGCTATATTTTGTGTGTCAAAATACCCGAATTATTAAATTTACTGCTAGAACTACCTGTAGTATTGTGCCGTGTACACTCAACTGTGCTGGAATTTCTCTGTCCTGGAAAGTATATTACAAGACAAAGCACACAATATTGCTTCAGTCAGAGGTTTTTTTAATCATATTCCTACAAAAATCATGTAAACATTAGCATACAGATCCAGAAAAATCAATATAATATAATGGTGCGTAAACTGTAAGTTTAGAAGAATGTCAGGAACACTTCAACAGTTTATAAATTAATATATACAGTAATGGGTACTCATCATTAGATAAGAACACCTCAAAACTGAGGAATTTAGGTGCAAGAGCTGTAAAACAAGAGAATTGCTCCGACACCAAACTTGACTATGAGGCAACATCGCAATCTACATGACTGCCTGTTGTTGTTTCATATTAAGCATTCAATTTAGCTGCTAAAAAGTATAAAACAAAAGTTTCGGTAGGAAGTTTATTTTTATTTGAAATCATATAGCAAACATCCCTAAAGTAATAAAAAAAAACCCAAACCAACCCCAAAATAAACCAGAATACTCCATAAATAGGTTTCTAGAAGAGTGAAACTGAAGCTTCCTAGGCTGCGCAAAGACATCATCGGCATCTCCGTTCCACGCAACTTCAAACAGAGCACCAAACGCCATCTCTAGCTACAGAAAACGTCGCCGGCAGTTTTAAATGCAGAGTGGTGGGTGGAGGGAAAAAGAAAGAAAGATGCAGAGCACATATTGGGGCTGATGCAAAATTCGTGCTTCCACATGCAGCATTCTGGGCAGTTTAGCTCTTTATTGAATTAGAAAGTCATGGGAATGTAACACCGTCGCTAATTTGTTAACTCTGGGCTATTTTTCTTTAAAAAACCAACCCAAAACAACCAAGAAAAAGATAATCTTCAGCCTGTCTGCGATCAAAGTCATATTCAAAGTGTTCTTACAACATTGCCCTTGACAAGATCAGGGACACACAGTAGAACGTAGGATATATCACTCTTACTCTGATGACACACTAAACAGAAAATGAGTTCTTTATTTTCCTTTTCTCCTGTCCATACAACCACATTTCACGGGGTGGGGGGGGAAGTATGGTAAACAGATCCTAAAGAACGATCTCAAATAAAAGGCATTCTTCCCCACATTGGAAAATTCTCAGATGAAAATACAGACTGCATAAAATGCCTAGAATTATCCTGGGAACACTTGACACTGCAAAAACTCTCTTAACTGGATATCCTGTAATACGATCTTCAGACAATCTTTCCAAAGTTAAATATATTTTTCTGTTTCTAGAGTTGAAGTAGAATTTTATGCCATCTTATTTTGGTAGATTTTTCATACCTGACAAATCACTTCCCCTCACAATGAAAATTAATATTGCACTAATAAAGATGTATTTATTTACAATAAAGGGGAGGTTATATCTCGCCACGTAAAGCTTTTTGCTATATTTTCTTCCAGTTGTTTAGGAGTAAATTCTGTTCACCTTTTCTATAGGAAATCCTGAGTAGTAAGGTGAAGGAGGTTTGGCAGATAGCACCAATTTTCCATCACTTGTCTTAATTAACAGGGTACATTTATCATCGACAATGCATCTAGAAGCACTCTCACAGCTGAACCTAAATGCCAAAGTAAGAGCTTATTATAAAACACTGTTATTCCTATTGCCAGAATCGGAACCAACACTGATACACCAGGAGCAGGAGAAAAGATTTCCAGCTAGACTCTGAGGACACAAGTTGCAAACACAGGAAAAGGCCTGAAGTTCTAGCCCAAATCTTCTCCTTGTAACGGATGGGGTGGAGAAAACTTCAGCTGGTGGGAAGAATAGGAAGAAACCCTTAAACCGCTGCTGTATTTGTCACCTTCCAAGCAACGCTGCCCGCTTAGCATTAACGTAAAGGTGCAGCACTCTGAAAGTGTTTAAAAATGACCCGAAATCTTTGCTATTGCTTCCACCAGAGCAGCCTAAGCAGCGAGTGCTTTTTTGTAAGCCAGACTAATTACCGTGTTGTGTTTCAGGCCTGGAGAGGATTTATCTGACTTTAGCCAAAAAGGCTTTGTTGATACTAGAGCCTTAGCTCACTACATTTCCTGCTACGGTTTTTACTTGTATTGCTGAACTGGGAATAGCAACCATGACAGACCAGAAAATCTAACACAGAAGAGGCTAAATTTAGCAATTTGGGCTTAAACTGGGTTTAATCTACTGATAGACAAACATTTCATTGGGCTGGCCCTGTACATAGGCCTGGAAAAGTTTTATCACAGATGTATCCGCAGTTTCGTGTAAGCTATTATTAATGAACTACAGCAATGCTAATTTGGTATTCACAGAGATAGTAATAGCACAGTTTTTACACATCTTTTGCCCTCTCTCTCTCCCCATCGTTACCGCTCCCATGCCTAAAAAGACACAGGAGCAAACTCCTAACAAGACCTCATGTTCTTATCTGTAGCCCACAGACTTTCCTCCCACTGATATGCAAGTGATTTCCATTTCCTCACTCACGTTATCCCATGGGGCTCTTACACTCACATATACGCATATTGCGACAAAGTAGAACTGGTATGACAATATAAACACAACCAGCAGACCTTAATTCAAATGATAGCGCCAACAACAGTGAACCTTGAGAAACTTCAGCTATACTGCCGTCTCTAAGACCTTGTTCAATGTTGTAACAGATAGCACCAACAAAACGGTATTGAAGAGTTTCATGTGAAAAATGTTTCCCTCTGCTTCCAACTTTGGTCACATTTCTCGTTTTCCCCACCCTCCCATACTTCATTTTTTCCTCTGCTTCTTCATGCTAACTTTTACGTCTGATTCAATAGAGACAATGCAGTTGTGAAATGCACTATAGCTCCTCCAGAATCTTTCTATTTTAACCATTTATTAAAAAATAGATTAAACCCAGGACATTTTAAATGGATGAAAAAGTTGGTAAGAACAATGAAAGTACTGTGGCAGTCTTAAGGAGGTAATCAAATTATGACAATTTTCAGTAAGATCAAATCATTACAAGGCTTCTCTCTGAAATCATCCCAGGAGTTACACAGCTGCCTGTACTCCAGCACTAAGCTTACATGAGAAATCTAGATAAGATCTCTGAAAAATAAAGGCAAAGGAGCACAGAGAAATCTTCTAAAGTCTTTCAGCAATCTCTTGACTGAAATAGAAATACGTACCAAAACATCCTGCTTAACAAGGTATAACAGAAACCAGATTTACCAAGTCTTTTCTGTACACGCATGAACACGGTTTTCATGTACGAAAACATCAAACAAAAAATCTTGTCTCTCAAAGGTGATTTTTTTTTTTGTTTGGGTGTTATATGTAACTACCAATGCAGTCAATACATAATAAGTTAAGCCCATTTATACACTATACCCAGCGATTCAAACAATATATCAGTGGGAGGAGGTAAACGATATTCTGATCAAATACATTTATTTTAATCCTCAAAGCACAACGCTTTTTCTTCGTCATCATCATCATCAGTAGAATCTGCATAGGACTCAATGGTGTTGTAAAGGAAAGAGTACAGTTTCACATCTGGTCCTGAAGTAGAACAGCTTCTGCATTCTTCACTGTAGTATCTCAGTAACAGCCTATAAATGTCCCCTTAAAAATGAAAAGAAAGCATTTTAAAAAAAGTAAGATCATGCCATAAGAAGAATGTATGACTGCAGCTGAAGGCTGGAAACACACACTCACACTGGGATAGCGGCGAGGAACATCTCTTTAAATGAGCAGGGAAAAAGGAGGTAGACAATGGCGCAAGGGGAACACAACTGTTCCCAAGTTTGTTCAGAACACGGGCTGGGCTCCCTGTCCTGGCTTTGGCTGGGAGAGTTAATTTTCTTCCTAGTAGCTGGTATAGCGCTGTGCTGTGGATTAGTAGGAGAACGTTGATAACACGCTGGTGTTTTTAGTTGTTGCTAAGTAATGCTTATACTAAGTCAAGGACTTTTCAGCTCCCTGTGCTCTACCAGTGAGAAGATGCGCAAGAAGCTGGGAGGGAGCAGCGCCAGGACAGCTGACCCAAACTGGCCAGGGGGTTATTCCATACCATATGACGTCATGCTCAGGATACAAACTGGCAGAGTTTGCCGGGGGGCGGCGACTGCTGCTGGGAACAGGCCGGGCATTGGTCAGTGGGTGGTGAGCGCTCGCATTGTGGATATTGTTTTGTATATTTTTTTTAATCATCGTTATTATTTTATCTTCCTTCACTATCCTATTAAACTGTTTTGTTTTAATCTCAAATTTTACTTTTCTTTTTCCTGATTCTCTCCCCTATCTCACTGCAGGGGGCGGGAGTGAGCGAGCAGCTGCGTGGTTATTTGGCTGCCTGCTGGGTTAAACCACGACAGCTCCCTCAGCTTTCTGCAGAGCCTTCAGCACAACCCATCTGGACATGAGGCTTGCATACATACTACGTACAAACACACTGCCAGTTACCCAGCTTTGTGCTTCTGTCCCAGAAATTAAAGACATTTAACAACCACAGTGGGGCAACGGACACACTGCTTTTCTTGTATTGCTACCGGGTAGCACATCTGACCGCTAACTCATCTTGCGGCGTCAAGCCAGAACCACTGTAAGACAAATCTAGGTCAAGAATGCATAAGCAGATTTTCCCTTTTTAAAGCATTTTGAGTTATATGAAAAACTTTTGCAAACCTTCTGTCTACCACATGTATCCATGTTTTCCAAATTCTGGAACCTAACTCCCAAGTGAGTTACAAAAGGATTCCAGAAGTTTTCTAACAGATTAACGCTGTGCAGTTGACCCTGAACCAGAAGAGTTCCGCACTCTGGAAAAAGGTGCAAATAAACGGAGACGCATTTGCTTGTGTTCAGGACCTGATGACAATAATTCTTATTGGACAGTTTCCACTGACAGATGGTTAAGTCTCTTTGCTGCATGGAAAGATTTCTTTATGCTCACCAATAGTTTGGCCCTTCTCACAGAGAAAAGTGTGCATGCTGTAAATATCCCGCATCAGCTCCGCATCTCCAAAGGTAAAATAAACAACATCACGTCCAGCCTCAGCAGCTGCCAATATCTGTATTAAGGCTGAAACAACAAAAAAAGATTACACACATGAATACAGGATAAAACAATTTGCTGAAAGGGAAAACACACAGCCTAAGTTTACAGCAAATAATCATACCACCCATCTCCAGGTGAATGCTGCAAAGCAATTTGAACAATGAGTAGATAAATATTACTTCCACTTTTAAAACAAAGTAAAGAATACTGGGCACTGCAGCTCAAGAGTGTTGAAGTATTCTGCTGGAGTCACTAGTGACACCCACCCTTACTTTCCAGATAAACAATGTGCATAAAAAAAAAAAAAATCAAAGGGGTTTTTTTTGGTCCATGTCCACCCCCAAGCAGCATGCAGCCAGTAATGACCCAATAAACGGGCGGGACAGTGTAAGAGGACAGAGCACTGTCTTACATCCTGGTTTAAGCTGCTTGCATCGAGTCACAATAGTGGGGTAAACAGCATCCGTTAGCACATCCCAATTTCCACTCTCTGCCACCCTTCAGAGGGAAGGGAGCTAATCCTGTCACTAGGTGAGCTACACAAAGCAGGAGCTGACCCAACTTTTACCTCCCAGGAGGAGATCTATGGTTCTGCAGCCTCTTACTGCACCATTTAAGGTGTCCATCTTACCTATAATAGAAGTACGCCGCATAAAATATGATGGCTCATTCTGACCTATAAAATGTGGGTGGCGATGCCAGGAATGCAATTCGGGTTATTTAATTTCCAGCTGTATGTCAAACTCTCTGGACCAAGCTGCGTCCCAAGTTCTGCCAATGGATGACATGACCAAATAGACAGAATTTGGTTTTCTATATGGAAAAGAAAGAAGAATGCTTCCTATCTTGGAAGCAGATTTTTGAAGATTCGTCTTGAGAAGTCCTCTGGGGGTTGATCAAAATTGATCAATGGTCCGGCTGAGCCAACCTAACGACCCACTGCAATTGGAGAAAGCGGCTCCGGTCCAGCTACATTTTGTCCCTGCTCGTCCACCTCCTGACTTTTCTGTAGCTCTCAGGTGCTCATTGGACATCTTGCTGAGCCAATTCCATTCACCAACCTGGCAGAAAAGTTACACGGCAAAAGACTAAGAGCTAATTGTTTTCTGCTAGATTAGCAGTTGAATTGGCTGAGTGAAGGGTTTGCTAAGAGCCAGAGCTGATGCCAGGGAGGGCACCAGACCATACAGCCAAGAACAGGGAAGGGGACAAGAAACACCAGGACCCTTTTAGGTAGCACCAAACGATTACAAGAGCGAAGATTTTCACCAACCGGTACGGCCAGGCTGGAGTGTCACTGACACATGCAATCAATCACACGTTCGTTTCAGGTAACGTTGCAACAGTCCAAATAATGGACCCCCGCAACTATTTCATCTGTTGCGGCTTGTCTTATTTCTGAGCCTATGGGGGCAGTTCTGATAATCATTCTTTCCTTTTCTACCCAGTAAGTAGGCTTAATTAAAATGTGATTAATATTGCCTTTGTAAAGATTAATTTTAAATAAAATAGCATACGTGCTGCATTACCACCTGCTAGTGGAAACTAAATAGAAAGCTGTTCATCGCTTAGCTCAAGAGAGCTGTTCATAGCTCAAGAATCTCTCACATTTTTAAACAGAGACCTAATAAAATACTGCATTCTTTAATAAAAAAAACCCCCTCTTGTAAACCCACAGCTAAAATTATAAATTACATGAGTCACATGTGAAATCAATCTCAATCTGGGAATGATATTTTAATTAAACTACTGAATCAGCTGTGGATTTGGTAAAGCTTCAGTAGTTCAGCTTTTAAAGGGTCTAATTAACTAGCTTGCATAGGGGAACAGAACCTAATGAATCTTATTATTCATTCCAAACAAACAATGCAGCTTCACTTTACAGAAGATATTAAAAACATCCTACTGTTTATTTGGAATTGCTATAAATCTTACGAAACGAGGGTCAAGCTTTCTGTCAAGAATCAGGCTTCACGATCTGCTGGGCGTTAATGATATACAACACCATGTGAAATATCCATGCTACTGATGCAGAAAGGAGCATCACCGGGAGAGCAATAGAGCCTGTGGTTTAGGGGACAGGAGGGATGTGGGCTCTCCTGCCCCTTGCACCCAGCCGCTCTGATCCCATTTAACTCTCCTGGACTCGCACCTGAAGAAGTGGCTGTGCTGACGCACCTTCTTCTACCACCCAGCGAGGGTGGCAGAAGCACAGTGCAAATCCCCCTGGGAACCCAACTATCCCCACAGGCCCTACACGTCAGTTCCTTTTACCCAGAGGAAAGGATGTTATCACCGGGGACTCCCCTACTGCGGTACCACTGCATTTACGTGAGGCAAGATGCATGATTTTTTCCTCCTTCCAGTAATCCTACAAGGGGCTTTCTAAAGCTGATGGCAGTCTTCCTATTGAGCTTTATTGTCTCAGGTAAATAAGAACACCGATTCAGCTGAAGAGTGCTTTCTCACAATCCTTAGAAGTTACATTTCTGTATTTATGAGGTGCCCCATCAGATCATCTCCTTTGCATTTTCAATAAAACAACACTTTTTCAATCTTTCGACAGTTGCATAGAGCCCCTGCAGCTAGTAATTGTTAGATTATCCTCTGGTTTGAAAAGCAAGACAAGATCTTCCAACTTCTCCCAATTATACAAACGTACGTTTTTCAGTACTGAAAGTCTTAAGTGTATACTAAAATTTTGTGGAAATATCCCTAACTTAGCTGGAATCTATCTTGTTTACATACCAGGTCTTTAATTTATAAAGCCAGATTATTTTAGTCCTCCCTTAAGAAGACTTTAGTTTTTGCATTATCTGTGACCTTGAGTGAAACCATATTTTATACACAATCATGTTCCTTTAATTCATGACTAAGAAAAAATCGCAATATCATAATGCATTATGGCGCTTATCCAGTTATATCCAATTACATCAAATACTTTGGAGGTTCTGAAGCCTCTGTTACAGATCCAGATATTACTTCTGAAGGGACAAGGGTGTATATTTAAGAACATTAAATGAAAAAGTAAGATTTTAAACTATGAAAACTATTTTGTCATTGCAATACACCATCAAGCCCTTGTAGTCACCAAAAGCTATTTATTTGGGTTCAGTAAAACCACGATACTGATAATCTCAGAATTTTCTAAAACATATTCTGAAATGAACAATTTATAAGTCCTTATGAAGTGTAAAAGATTATTCTCCAGTGTAAGATAGATATTTGCTTGTAACGAAGTGAAACCACTGAGAGAATTTGCAGTTCAGAATAACCCTACACAGCACTTTCAAACAAAAGGGAGAAACAATTTTAGCGTTTATGACTGTGCAGGGACCAGCTGTGAACTAGAAAAGACTTCATTTGGTTATCGCACATCAAATGCAACTCTATTCTGACAAAAAACACACATGACAAACTACTGTAGTCTTTTCGTAGCTCATAGTTTACCAAAAAAAAAGAATGAAGCCAAGTTTCTTGTTTGTAGTCAGCATCAGCTCAGAGAAAAACAGCACAGACTAAACGACTAGCTCCATACCCCGTAACACATCACTGTCATTTAATTCTCTTTATTAAGTATTGATTTTTCAGAGTCAACTAAGAAATTAAGCTGAGTTTACAAAAAGAGTAACTTAAGTGCAAATTCAACCGAAGCCTGTCTTTGTAAGGGCTACCAAAAGAACAGGAGAAAACTCGAGAGTACACACACAGATTTAGATGAATTTTTCTTAACAGCAGCAGTGCTGTAACTTGCCCTTAAGTGTTAATCCTCGCAGACTTTGGAAAAATTAATAAGGTTGATCGAAAACCAGAGGAAAAAATTACATAAATGAAAGCACAAACTAAAATATTAAGTTAAAATATAACAGAGAAAATGTTCAAGTCTTTCCGTGCTCTTGTTCTGCCCGGAGTTCACATCCAAGTTATGAAGCACCACATCTCATGGCTCATTTCTTTGCCTACGTCAAAGACTTCTCCTATGGACTACCTCACCAAACGGACTCGGCTCTGGCAGTCTCTGTCCGTATGCTTCGCTTTTGAGCTCCGAGCGATGGGGAGAGGAAGTAAAGCATTGCAATGAGCAATCCCTAGTCTAAAAGTCACATCCAATGTTGAATAAATAATAGCTTAGATCAGATAAGCCATATTTTCATCAGAAAACCATACATAAAAAAAATATATATGTGGGATTTTACAGTTCAAATCCAAGGGGAGGCCTTATGCAAATCAAAGCATTTATTAAACCTTCCTAACATAATCATAAATCAAGTATGATCAGATCCTGCAGTAAATACTACTTCTGATATTGATGATCTGCACTCGACAGCCCATTTTATCTAACAGAAATCAAAAACCAACCGTCAGGAACTCAATGAGCATTGAGAAAAATGAATAAAACACATTAAGAAAGAAGGCTAATGAGGCTGGTAGCCTGATGATTGTTTGTCTCATTGTAACTACCTAAAGCTCTTCAGAAAAGTAATTTTAAATATACTCTCCAAATGTTTCAAAACAACAAAAATGTAAATTTCTACTTAGAACTATATGAATCAGGATACCAGTGTAAATGTCAGGATCCGTCAGTTCTTGACTTGATGGGAAAAAGCCTTAAATGAATGTAGGCATGTGATATCTGACGCATTAGAAATACTCTAATTAAATAAAAGAACATGAGAAAGTGGGTGATACAGCAGGCAAGTCAGGAAAGAAAGGAGCACATCTGAGTGACTGGAAACCGCTCTGGCATACAGCGATGTATTAAGGAGCAAAACTAAACATTAAGCATTGCGAGCAAATTTGTGAAGCCTTGCAAATTACCAGGTACTTTAAACAGCTTTGCAGAGATACTTAGTTTAGGGATAATCTAAAAAGACTGCTCCAGAAAGGTCAACCGATGTATACGACTGAGAACTGCAATGACTATGGGCTTTTGTGAACTAATACTGTGTGTCCGTGCTTTTGAAGGTTTCGGTGCTACAGGTCGTTGTAAACTCAGCATTTCACTATCACGTACTTACCTCAAACTTTAAACTGAAAATAGCTTATAAAAGCAGCGTGCATTTTTAATGTTTAATGTTTAGGCCACATTACTCGTGGCCTAATGATCAAAGCTAATGAACCAGTTCTATGGACAGCTTAATTATTATTCTAATTCTTGGCTAAAATGTATCAATTCAAACAACACCAAAAAATGGTTGTACTTGAACAGAAAAAAAAAAAAATAAGGCCAAGAATCAAAATCTAAGTTATTTGATTCATTTAGACATTAGTGAATTGCTACAATTTACCTTTTAATCGGGAGTCCCCGCCAAAGGCACCACATCCCCAGTTTCCTGTGGCTATTGCAGAGAGGTGTTGAGGTGGGACGTTGGGTCGAGAGAAGCCACAGTAGGCCTGCAGGCAGACAAGAGTCAGAAGAAGTTGAAGGCAATTTGTTGCGATATTTTCAAACAGTAAGATGATAAGAATAATCAGAATTGTGTTCTAGCAACACCAAATTCAAACTACTTCAGTACACCATTACTCTTCCTTTGAATTTAAGGTCAATCACTAAAGAATTTAAGGCAACAAGAATTTTGCTTTACTTGGATCCAAGTTAAAAATTAGATACAGGTGCTGACTCCTGGGGATTTCATTGCAGCCATAGGAAACTTTTCAGGATAGCCAGAGCAGAGAATAACAGTAGATTGTATCACGTTTGTTGCTTTTCATCCCACTTAACACACATGACAGCTGAACTGCTATGTCCAGTATTACTGAAATTCCTCAAAACTGGAAATAAAATACAAAGTGGCATCTTGGAATACAGGTCTAATGCAATAAAAGAGGGTAGGAGGAGAAGGTGTGATATTCGCTAAGAAATCTTGAGTAAAGGCAGGTGCTTCCATGTATAGAAAAAAGGATAAGTCTTTTGGGGGGCTTTTCCAACAGTACGAAAATGTATTCAATTGGTACAATTGTCTGGTAGATATTGAGGTACCCTTGGTTTCACTCCAGTCTGATCCAAGCGGCAAATTCAGACTTCTGTTAGTTATAATTTAGCGGGATACCGTGACACAGAGTTTGCATAAGGAGCACTTACACATCGGCAGGTGCATGCAGCTACTTGAGCTCTCTCAAGTCAGAGCTATTAGTGTGCTTCATGTCCAAAACGTGTTTGTATGGAACTAGTGGGCCACGCAAGCTATTACTCTGGCTCTGTGGACAATAATTCTTCAACTTCCATCCTCCCAGTGAGGGAAGTGGAGTGGTGTTGCAAGAGCACACCGTTTTCTTTCCAGTTTTTACTTAGCAGGCGTGTATTTCTCAGCTTGCCAGGACATGGAGAACAGAAACTGTCTTGTCAGACACAACAAGAATGTCAGCAAACACGTGGAAGGACTTCATCAGCCATGAAGAAAAACATCTAGGTAAGTGCTCCTCTATGATTTTTCATGGCAAACAAAGGATAAAGATAAAATGAATCACTTATTTTTAAAAAAATAAAAAAGACAATGCACCAATATTTTAAATAGGTTTCACAGAAACACGAAAGCTTTCTGTGCAGTTTTAAAGCAGTTGTTTCCATATGGGAAGCAGAAGAGCTGTTCCTTTTGAACTACAGAAATGAATCTGGTTTTAAGTTGCACACGACTTCAAATATACAGTATCTCATATCGTTTAGAAGTTGTGTGATGTTTACAATTGGTTTGTTTTCATATAAAACTGTTACATGTAGTTCTTACAGTTAACACCATTTGAAACTTAACTGTTTTGCATACCATAATTCTTAGGGAAACATTTCCTGCCAAAGATGAAGCTGTAGCTTTTTTTAATCGGAGACTATCAAAATAGGTTTAATGGCATTTATGAGTGGGATTGCAAGCCCAATTATAGGTCAGTTGTTCCTTAGGATTTGGAAAGTGCAACTTGCAATAAGAAAAATTATTGCTAGTGAGAATCTTTATTAGGCAATAATTTAACGGGCTAGTAAGGATGAAACAGTGACATCTCTTACACATACATCTATCTGCAAATCTTCATGCTGAAATCAGATACACGGATTTTTTTTTTCCCCTTATTCTGAACAGCTGACTTTAGACAATATTAATCTTGTTTTCTGAGTATGGGTTGGCTTAACAAGGGTCAGCCTCAGACAACTTCCTTTTGAGAAAACTAACCAAGCGAACATCTGGTTCTTTAAGACAAATGGATCTTATAAAGAAAAAAAAAAAACATACAGACCTATAAGAAAATACAAGTTGCAAGAAGAACCACTTTAAGTTGTTTCAATCATTTCCTAATGTCTAACAAAATAACAGACAAAGAAAAGAACCTCTGGAAACAAATGGATGCTGAGCTGTGTCTACTAATAAATAATACACTTGTATTTCAAAGCCTGTGTGCATATACTGTGCTTACTGAGGCCTGATTTATTAAATCGTAACAGAAATAGAGTTGCGGCTTATTTCATCAACTTGTTTTCACCCACAGAAAAATCTTAAGGTTAATATTAATTTTAAATCAAACTGAAAAAAAACCACCACAGTACACTTAAATATTTGATTTGTTAAAATATTGTTGAACCTCCAATAAACATAATGAAATTTTTACTGTAGTAAGTAGAGAATTAACTCAGGCTTAAAGTTTTCTTTAAAAACCTATCAGTCCTCATCAAACAACATCAGCCAAACTGACGCACTGTATAAACGTTGCATGGATCTACCATAATTTATTTTAAAAATCCAAACCCAATCAATAATACTGAAAATTGTAGGCAGATCATAAATTCACTAGAGTAGGTAATTTGAATTTTGTACTAAGATACCACTGAAGTTAACAAAATTTATTTACTGTCTTTTTCAGGGCTAATTTCATTACCAACCATGAAGAAACAAGCTGATGAATGTTACTTTAGTCAAGATGCTAAGGTTTTACGACAAAATTAAATTAGTCCTTCAGGACTGTACAGTATTTCTGGGAGGGAAAAAAAAAAATTAGCCTTCAGGGACATTTCCGTTCCCTTTCCAGCTGAGAATTAGGAACACACTGCCCTATGTTTGAATTTATTTAAAATGCATCCTATATTATTCTATCTCCTCCTATAGTACAGGAAGCAGGAGACTTTAACAACGGTAGTGTTATATTTAATATTTATAGCCTGGCTAAGCAGAGGCCCACTGCATGTATAAATGTAGAAGTGCACTAAGCAGACCTTACCATTAGCAAGTTTTGAACCCAAATATAAGGACAGTAATACAGTATAACTGCATAAGCAATCTTGTACTCAACTGCCCAGTAAAAATAGCATTGCCATTCCTATTACTGGCCACAGACCTTTCACTACCTGTGCCTTATACTAACCATGCAAGGCCCTCATTCTGGCTCATTAGCCTTCTTATTAACTTAGGAGAATTTGCTATGTGAACTGGAGATTGATACCAGGCATCTCTTGTTAGGAGATAAAAATTCACGTGTGGGCTAACAGCAAAGGCCTTGAAAACACTGGCTCAGGCCTCAGAACTATAAACAGCTCACTGACGGCAATTACTAGTCACTGAAAAAATACAACCTCAAGAGCTGGGAAGACTGCTTTAGCTTCAAGAAAAGCAGCAACAAAGCAAGAAGAAAAGCAAACGTGAAAATCTCAGCCATGAAACATGATAAAGCACCTGCCATGGCTTGGTTTCCCAAGCCGTGTTCTCAAACATGATGCAGCACATAGTCCAGTGCAGAGAGCAAGGACTGGGCGCCATCGAGAAACTCAAATATCTTATTTAAGGACAAGATCCCAAATTACAGAGAGCAGGGGGAAGAAAAGGATGCCCACCGCAGTTCCAGCTTCCCTTGTCAAAGAGCTCTTCATCCTGGCAACCTTGATGACAATGACTATCGAGGACCCTTGGAGCTAACTATGCAGTTTTGTACACACACAGCTAATGCAGGGTACGGCCAAGGACTGACTGCTTTGAATACACACTAATAATGATTAATAACGTGTAAGAATTACTAGTAGGAAGCGTGCTGTTTCTGAATGTCAGTCTAAAAGTTTTGTTTAAAGGATTAAAACTGGTCAAACTTATGAGTCTTCTGAACGCCCCCACCACTGCAAGCTCTAACTGGCACGTATATACACACACTCATTCGCAACAGCCCATACAGCTATTGTGCAAATAAAGACAGATTTATGAACAGCTAGACCTGATCTCAAGAAGACATCAATACACAAAAAGATAAAACTCTCAGGTAATATGGCAATACTCCAAGATGAAACAAGAAAGGTAGAAGAAAAGCAAGTGTCACCGTATTTATGAAATGTCACCATGCTGAAACATGAGGCATCCCCTTCTCCACCTTGACCGGAGGGCTGAGTAGGGGAAGAGAACTTAAAATCATAATCATAGAATGGTTCGGGTTGGAAGGGACCTTAAAGATCATCTAGTTCCAACCCCCCTGCCATGGGCAGGGACACCTCCCACCAGACCAGGCTGCTCAAAGCCCCATCCAGCCTGGCCTTGAACACCTCCAGGGATGGGGCATCCACAACTTCTCTGGGCAGCCTGTTCCAGTGCCTCACCACCCCCACAGTAAAGAATTTCTTCCTAATATCTAACCTAAATCCGCCCTCTTTCAGTTTAAAACCATTATCCCTCATCCTCTCATTACACTCCCTCATAAAGCGTCCCTTCCCATCTCTCCTGTAGGCCCCAAATAATTAAGGAGAGGGAAGAGTTAACAAAACCTACATCCAAATTTCATTTATATTTTTGAAAGTTAAACAAAATACACCTTTGAATAGCATATCAAAGGATAAGAATCATTCAATTTGACAAGCTTTTGCTTTAACATTGGACAGCAAACCCCTGAAAAGTACACCTTTTATAAGAGACACAACTAAGCAAGAACTTCCTTAGCTGAAGATAATAATACAAAAATATTTGAACGAACAGGTACTATAAACATTAATGAAAGAGCCTTAGACTGCAGGAGGATGTAAGAAGTTACTGGCCTTGTTGAGCTCTCTTCTAATTTTCTCCGGACCAAACTGATCAAGGAAACGTCTGAAGTGAAATGCATCTATAGCAACTATTTCAGTGTAGCGTCGCTGCCATTCATCCCTAAAATTGAAGGGAGGAGAAAAGTAGATGACATTAGTTGTTTAATATTGGCCATATAATTATGATCCAAAATGAGCAACTCCCTGCAGAGCTTTTCCGTTAGAAGCAGCCAGAAATGTGAGCTCGTAACAGACAACGGAGCACTTTTTTCTTTGTGGGCTGGGAATGAAAACAGCACCAGAAATGAGACAGGTCTCCCTGTAAGCTTAGAAATACTCTAGCTAGACTTTGGGCATAAATGTGAAACAAATCTAATTACACAGCACTATTTATTAAGTACAGAAGAACAGCACAAGGTCAAAGAAAAGCAGTTTGGCGCTCTGTCTTCCTCCAACATTTAAATGAGAGTACATTGTGTATGTTTCTATACCAAATGGATAATTTTGCGTATACACTATGATAACATTGTTGGGGAAATAAATTCAAGAGCTCAGAACTTTCTACTCAGATTCATGATATTAAATCGTATTTTGCCACACATCAGCTGCATTGTGGCACCTCAGGTGTCATTGTCAAACATCTTGTGACATTACAATCCACGGTTCAGCCAGTATCTTAACAAAAATTTGTATTAAATGCATATAACTCTAAAAGATGTTGGTTTAAGAACTGACATATTGGCAGGTACCATTTATTAGCATTAATATCTCATTATTAATATAAGGTAACTTTCTTAGCTTGTTGACTCGACTGAAGAGAGCAGGAGCAAACAGTCAAATTCTCTATTAAGGCAAATGCCAGGAAATACTTAAAGCACCAAATTTGCATATTTATATATTTATTTATTCCTTCACTTGAAATACTTATGTGGAACTTTACCTTGGGGTCTTATCTTCGTGGCTCCTTGCCCACCGGTAAGTTTCTGCATAGCCTGTGTACTCACTGTACTGCTCAGTACCTGAAACAAATCATTGTCTGTATTACATACAAAATATGTACATATTTTTTCATTTGGCAAGTCATTCATAGGTTCATCACTGCTTCTCCAAATGAACACGGAGCTCTCAGAAGCAATGGAAAATAGATTCCTATCTGCACCAAAACCACCAGATCTTCTGGAATCAGCAGAAGCTTCTTTTCCACAGATGATACGTAGCATCCACCACAGAACATGACAAGTGCAGATCTACGTATGCTGTCCAGTGTATAACAAGATGATAGTTTTCAACTTTGCCACTCTCAATAGCTTCTCAAGGAAATGCCTGTCATCTTTAAAGTTTTACTGGCTAATATCTGGTTAACAAGGACTGTGAGCCTTCGCGCCACCAGCATTTTGTTTTTCTTTTTTCAGGCTGCTACCTGTAAACACGATGATAAAATAGTCACTTGACTATTGAAAACACGTCAACCCTACTTCACCACAATTTAGCAAATGTCTGGGCTGAGAGTTTTGGAAACATGAGACAAAAAATATAAAATTCAAAAGTGTATATGGCGCGTTATATACATTTATTTCTCTCACAAATTTTATTCCTCTAACAAAATTAAAATCCATAAAGCCAAAGAAAACCCTGATGGTCAGAAACCAAGCAGATTTACAACGTGTCAGTGTGACCCAGTTTGTCACCCTACAGTCTCTTGAGGGCAACCTTACATAAGGCTAGGTAGGACTGTTCAGCTTCCTCTTCCCATTGCCCAATAAATCACCCCTTTCCCTTGTTTTCCTTTTGTTTTGCCTTTGTTCAGCACGATTCCTGCACTGTGGTTCCTGACACAAATTCTCAGATACCACAGCAATTCCTGGCACTGAATGGAGCAAAAGGCCACTGCTCTCGGCTGCAAGAGTCAGTACCAAGAAGCTACTTCTGTAAAAGCTCAAGGACCCACAAAACCATGGTGTGGAACATACTTGGCTGCTCTGTGAAGAAGTGCAGCTGGGTATCTTGGTAAGCATTAAGGGCTTGTAAGAAAGTAGCACATTAAGACCTCCAGTAATTTTAGATTTTATGCTCTACCGCACAAACTTCTTTTCAAAAAGGTTTATCCCAAGACGAAGGAGAGCATTTTAACTGAGAGTAAGGACCATGACCTTCCTAAAAGGCTGCCTTGCACCTCATTTTATCGAGCTTCAGGATCTTGCTTAAATACCTTGGGATGCACAAATGCTTCAAAGAAATAGTGCTAAAGAAGCGCCACAGCAAAATCACAACTTTCCCCCCTATTTTGAGCTTGCAACAGCCGAAATTCAAAAATAGGGAACTGAAAAGAATACCTCATTTGGAAAATTTCAGCTCATACAGGTACAGAGTTTGGCACAAGTTATAAACGATGAGTAAGAAGAGAACTGTTAAGCAACCCCTTAATTACAGTGACACCAGCTATGCCTATAAATATAACAGAAAAATAGGTTTTAGAAAGCCCTGTAAGCTGACAGCACAAAACATCTGATTACTAAGACAACAGTAGTGCCTAACTATTGCATAGATCGGAGATACTCGGAGAATACAAGTGTATACATTCAATTAAAAGTTTTTCAATCTCCAAATAAATAAGTTGCACAATCAGAAACATAAAACTATTCACTTTTAACTTCATCTGACAAGGAAATTTGAATGCTTGCTTTCAGTAGTCTTAAACATACTGTTAAAAGCTGTTTAAAATGATGCATATATTGCAAGACATTTATTTTAACTGAAAAGGCTTATTAGTGCTTCTTTAACTTATCTGCCCCTATTATCCACTCATTATTATTTGTCTAATACGGAGGGCACACAAATTCCACTCAAGGCTAAGTTGTTACACAGAACGAGTGGGACGGTAAAAGATTCTTCACCAAGAATTCACTTCCTGTTACAAAAAAAAAAAAAAAATCAAAGTCATCAAAATTGTGATGGCAGAATATGCCTATATATTCACACCCATTCATGCTCTCGTACAAAGGACAACTGTGAGCAGCTTAAGTATTCAGAAGTCAGCCTTCCAATCGAAATGTAGGCTATCAGCCTTCACTAAGATTTTTCCTGATGTAGGCAAAATTCAGATTTACGGATACGATTGGAAAAACCGTCTGAGCAAATAGTAAGCAGAGACAGACAAGGGACGCACACGACCTTTCTGACAGCTCTCTTCAGGGGACAGCACAGCAAAACTTCCAACTCTGAAAAGGACGCATTCCCTTTGGTGTCTAGCACCTAGCACGTGGAAAGGAAAGACTGGGTTATCAAGATATTGGAACAGGATAGATTAAACGACAGTCAGAATATTAAGCCGACTTGTTTCAAGGTTCATCGTTTTCATTAATTTTTATGGAAGTGCAGTGTCTGATGATGAAAGCACCAGAAAACTAACAAACAAACAAGCAAATACATATATATCTATTTTTAAAAAAAAAAAATCAATAGCAGAGAAAGTCAAAGAAATCACAGGAACTCTAAACTCATGTCCCAGAAACCCGAAGTTAATGAAAATCAATGGGTTTTCAGAAGTGAAGCTCTGGAAATGTGTCAGACAAAAACGGTTATTCAACTGGCAGCACTTTTGCCTGTGAACTACTGGGATACAAACTGCTGTTGCTGGGAGAACAGAAGCAGTATGGGATAAATTGCATACGCTAATGTTTCTGGTGAATCTTCTTTCTCCCCATAAAAAAAGGGTAAAAAAAGCCAAGCCACAAATAAAGCAAAATAGCACAGTTCTAGCAAAACTTTAAAAAACAAGCTACAAAATAAACTAAAAAAAGGTTACCTAAAGTCAATGGAAAGTATATACAAGCATCATTCAAAAACACATTCTTTGTGAAACTTGTAATAGCTACAGCATCAGACAAACAGTGAAATTGCCAAGTGCTAGTACTTATGGAACCTCATTCATCTAGAAGGAGTTGCAATTATTACTAAAAATAAATATACCCCTTTCTCAGACTCCGTAGTCTAGCTTTCCATTTGCTTATGACCTGTATGGCATTATAAAGTTGCCAGGGATTGGGAAAACCCCCACCATGCTGTCCCTCTGGTATTTCTTATGAGCTAGAAATTATACCTCCGAAGAGGCAGCACCACTAGCACTGAATAAAAAGGAGTGCATGTGAAAAGTGCAACACTGTAGTTTTGTAGTCACCAATATAAACACACATTTACTGCCAAGAGTGAGGGGAAGGTCCATCTCTCCCTTTCAATCAGTTCTTCTGACCCTTATCTTGCACCACCATTAGTCTTCTGACTCTCCAGACAGTGGCACGGCCAGCCTGCTAAATCCATCTGAAAAACAATTTTTCCTCTCCGAGTAAATTTTCAGCTGAACCAATTATCTGATCTCGTTTACTGCACGGGTAATGTGCTTAGAAGTCGCTGAAAATGCATCGCTAAGATGCGGTCAGGAGTCACCATTGTTCAATCTGTAGATTTTTAAAGCAAACATGGAACACAGCTTCATCTGCTCTTAATGCTGCCTGAGTATACGTGAACTCAAAGAGGGGAAATAAAAAAAAGAAAAAAAACCTGAATGAAAACCCCTGACACTTATTCACAGCTCTACCAGAAATGCAGCTGTGGGAATCTTTGGCACCGCTGCTGACATTTCTGGAGGTAGATGTTTGTGTCGAAGAACTTGACTGTTTGCATGACCAGCTCCATATTCATTACAGCGGTGATCTTAACCAGATACTGTGCAATCGCAACAAATTTAATTTCGCTCCAATTTCTCAGCCTCTTCTGCAAATTTAAGCTACACAGTTATACTCATTAGGCTGCTGAGTCAAGATGCATCACAAGGAATGTAATTTATCAAGAGGATTGTGACATGCAGTGGAGACTTGGCCAAGAACCGAGGTGGAAGAGCTCCAGGGATGAAATGAAAATGATGGAATGGCCATTTCCATTAGAGAAGAACATCATATCGCAAACACTAATTGCAAAACACTACAAAGTACTCGGGAAAACTAAAAGAATATTGCCGCAGTGAAAAAAACATCCTCACCTTTATTTGTTCATGCCAAATCACTAGTTATTGCAGGGGAATGGAAGAAGGCCTTTCAAAACATTCATTTAGTGTTTTCCCCCAATCAGTTATTACACAGATTGAGAGCTGCGCTTTTTTCACCCTCCCTAGAAGAGCCTCACCCGGAGGATAGGACTTCAATACGTTAATCTTGTTATAGTGTCATATCTAAAATATACAACAGAAATCAGCTATGGCCACGAATTTTCTGACTTTTTTTTTTTAGGAGATAATCACAAAAGCCAATTTATCCAAAACTTTTCACAGAAAAGGCATTAATTTTGGTAGGGTGGAAAAACAAAATAAAACACTGTGTTAAAAAGATTACCAAGCATAAGACTGAAAACAAAAGATGCTCTGCCCAGTACAATCAATATCTCAGAACAGAGTAAGATTTGCGATATCTAAGCTCCAATTTCTCCTGTGCATGCACATGAGAGAAAGAAGTGCTTTGGAAGGACTTTTCCAAGAAACGTGTTCTAATACCTGTACAAATTCCCGACTGTTGAGACAGCTCATGTAACTAAACCCAACATTTTTACTATAGCAGACTGAAAAATATAAAACGTACATGATCTATTACAATATTTGCCCAGAGGATCTCTCCGATCAAATAGTTTTTCTTTCTAGCTGTTCTTTAGAGTAAATAAAAAAAAAAAGTTAGAGCATTATTTTATTTTTCACTCATGAAAAATGCTCACTATGTTCCCGTGTATAGAACTGAGACACGCACAGCATGACCTGGGCCTCTCCAGTTCTTAATAGTGACATTAGCTGTTTTGATGCTAAATGTTTTGATCCAATGGATAATAAAACATTTCAAGTTCTCCGACAGAGGTGGATACAAAAGGAAAAACGCTTTCAGCAAAGCACTGGACAGACAGCGCACCTCCATACGCAGCCCCTCAACAACATACTGGAGAAGTATTTAGGTTTTGATGTTTTAATTACAAACCCATAACTAACTTACAAGTAACACAAATACATGTTCATAACTTACAAGATCAAAATCCTTAAGAGACGTGTCCTGACTTCCTACCCTTTTTAATGGATGCTGATTTTCTCCTCTTCCACTTCCTCCCCTTTTTGGCAAGCAGAAGGCAGTTCCTCTTCTCACAGTTTTCAATCCCACCGATCACATCAAATATTACAAATTCCAGACAGGAACAAAAAAAACCCTGCTCTAACGTAACAGAAGCATTATCTGCTGGGACCAGCTAAGAGCTGGTAATTGTGGCTTTTACCTGTATTGCCCAACAGTATTCTTCAGCTAAGCCTGAGTCCTCAAACACATTAGTATAGGATAAAAAAAAGTTCTGTCTGCTTGCCATCACTTTTTTTTGTTTGTTTCTTTCACAAAACATCTATTGGATCAGCAGCCCTATGGTCACAAGAGGCGATGTGAAGAAGGAAGCTCTTTGTCAGCTGACTTACTTTTTTTCTTCCATTTTTAATCCCTACAGCATTTAAGCATACTGAACTTCAACTCAAACTGTATTTTCTATATATAAAACCAGAATAAGATATGAAACATTTTCTGCAAAGACTAACCTGTGATGATAAGACATTCATTGTGATCCAAGACTTCAGTGATGAGCCTCGATACAATCAGTTCTGGGTTGATTAAAAAACGAATTTCTTCTTGTACTAGTCCTGCCCCGGTCACACCACCTCCAACAAAACGGTTTGCAAAATCAACCTAACAAAAATATAGTCAGGAGGGTTATGAGATAAGTAAACAGAATGAAATCCTTTCATTTACCAAGGTAAATAAAGTCCTGTACAAATTTCAATTCTGTTGAAATCTGCTGCTATCGCCTAAAAATACAAGCAGCGGGACAGAACCTGATGAACAGCATGCCTTTCTATTTTTCCTTTCTGCTTCTCAGAAAACTTAAGACAAGCGAGATATCACACAGCAAAATAAAGTTCTGCATCTCAAACGCTCCGAATCCAAGTTTGGTGGGTTGTCTTTGAAGAGCACATATTTAAGAATGAAACATATTTCGGTAAATATGAAAGATGAAAACAGCAAATTACAGTATTCTTTTGGCATTTTATGAACATTGAGGAATTATTAAGTTGTCCTTTAAAAAGCATTCTGCCCCAGCTGTCCATGCTGAAGCATTTTTAGCCCTGTACCAGTTGTTTTGTACCTAAAAGAATCTCTTATGAATTCTCCTTGAAATGCACTTGAACAAGGCCAGTCGTTTTGATCATTAAGGTTTCTGCCTGAAACAGAGATGCTCTGGACTCTGATTTCTGCTGCAATAACACATATTTTTCAAATTACATTTCTATATAGAAAACAATTTTAAAAGTGATGGGTTTATTCAATAAAGTAATTAATATTTATGCAAATTAACTACCCATATAAATTTATAATTTCAAAAAGTCACTTCATCTTTCAAATGCTTTTATCTTCTTACTGATTTTTATTTAGATAGTTGGTGACAGCACATTAACAGGAGGGGAACAAAAGTTGCTGGAGTGACATGAACACCTGTGTAGATTAACAACCAATTCCAGAGTCAAGAGTCAAGTCTAAAGCACGGGGAGAGCCGGCCACTGCAACAGCAAGCGTTCCTGAAATCTATCCTGGAAATACCAACACACTTCAGTCGTTTAAGATTTGCTGAACTTGACTATGATGCAGAAGAGTAACATGAAAACTACCCAAATGTTCGGTGCGTCAGGGTCCCAAAGGTACTTTAACTGTACTGAGTAGCCTCACCTCGGGCCCCATCCTCACCTCCTGGCACACGGTCCCTCTACAAACACACCCTGGATCTCACCTGAGACATCAGATATGGACCCATGCCCAGCCCTGTCCTCTGCTGATGCCCTCTTGCTGACTGGACATCTAGGATTGACCTTGGGGACCTGACTCATCAACTTGCATTTGTCCGATGACCACCAGCCTGCTCTGCTTGTCCCAGCCAGTGGCCCTGCCAGCCTAGGCTGGGGTCACTGTGGACTCCTGGACGGTCTTGTCTTGGTCATCCTGCTCCCTCCTGGAGAGAGTGCTCTTCCTCTGAGCAGAGATATTTTCTTTGATAAGACTTGAAATGGCCAGGAGGAAAAACATCACTCCCTAGGCAGTGGTTGAATTTAAGGAGTGCAACAAAAATTTAAACACTACGCAAAAAAAAAAAAAAAAGCGTAATTCAACCTTTTCTCACCTCTAAGTTTATAGTATAGTTGAATAGAGACACAGCAGAAAAATGAATTTTGTTGAGCTGTTGCTGAGTTCATAATAATTGCAATGCACATTTTGAGAGCTTAAGTCTCATACAGTCATGAAACACTTTAAAGTTTGAGGAAAAAGCATTGCAGAACACCAGACCAGTAACCTACTTCAGCTATAGTCTCATAGATACATCGTACGGATCAAACGACTGTGCCCTTCAGCATTTCCTCTCTGCTCACAAGCAAGTTTTGAGCTATGCTACCTGTATAGCAACCGTGATATTTAAGCAGCTAATTATTTTATGTTTTTTCCTGCAGGAATACCCACAGAAAGTGAGCTACCTCCACTACCCCAACTGCTCCACAAGACCAAAAGCACAACAGACAGTTCCCTCCCTGAAAAATGTAAGTCTAATTTTGAACAAAACAAAATAAATGCAACCAATTGCAGAGAGGAAAATCATTGCACAGTAACTGTTTTAGTAGCAAATTTTGGCTTTCTGCTGTTCTCTAGCATCTGCTCTTTCCAGAGGAAGTCCTCCTATTCTCCTTCCTCCTCTTCCTTTGCACCACTTGCTCCTCCCTAAAGAAGTTCTCAATTTTTTTTGGTAACTGAACGCTAGAAGACAGACTTTATTTCCTTTTTTT
>VYZM01003680.1:286320-300599 GCA_013398915.1 Dromas ardeola | reverse complement strand
TTTTTAATAATAACTTAATTTGACAACTCAAATGTGTTCCTTGCTATAGATATGGACAGGACATCCTCCTTATGAATCTCTTTTAGCTGACTGGCTCCCAGAACGAAACAGTGACGCTGGCAGAGTCAAGAAGGTCTCCTGAACTACTGACCTGGTCACTGTCTGGGGCACAAGAATAATTTTTTAAAAATAAACTAAAACCCTTGACAACTCATCAAGATCACAGCCTGAAACTTATCTTGTCAATCTTTGACCTTGGTTTGAACCAAAAGACCTAAAGCTGTCCAGGGCTTGTGATTTTCTGTCAGCTCTTTCTATAACAGGTACATGTGCAAACCTAGATGAGCTGGGGAACACTGACACCACTAAGACTGCCCATGGAATTAATTTTGATGTTTCTTTTACACTACATAACATCTTGTCATTTAAGTATAAACAAATAACTTTAAGATGGCAGACCATAAAAGTATGACAAAAACATGACATAAAGCCACATTTACTGTTATAGGCACTTACCTGTAGCATACCTTGTCCGTTGCTTTCAATAGTGCCTTCATAGGTGACATGCAGTCTAGACAGTTTTTTCTGAGATCTACCATTGAGGAAAAATATTGCACAGGAAGGATGTTTACAGAATCTCCACACAAAGACATCCATTTTAAAAGAAAACCCATCCAAACCCAAACTTCTCACACACCTTAAACATACGGTGGTTGAAAAAAAAACCCTGATGGATTAAAGAAAATGCATTTGCCCTTCAGAAACAATTTGTAAAAGTTTAACAGTCAATTGTTCAGTTTCTCCACCTCTTTCACCATGAAACCCCAAATTTGAAATTGAAGTTTTATGTTTTTCACGCAAGTTTGTCCCACATTAACTTGCTAACCAGTGAGAAAGCCACAACACTTGTGCTTTCATGCTGGCTCTCACCCATACGTCATTATATTTCCAATCATTTCTGAAATCAAGTCATCTCTCTCTTTTTTCCCAACTCAAGCAACAGCACCAAAGACGTGCTACTGTTTTAAAAACTCACTTAAGACTTGTTGGCTTCATGGGCAAACATACTTCAAAACTCAGGGTGTTCAAACTGCTTAGGGCAGTTCACCCATTTCCATCTGTACTTCTCTCCATAACAATCCACACCAAACGCTGTTTTCTGTAGTACTTCCAGGCCTGAATCAATTCCATATGAATGGGATTCAGTTATCACTGTTTTAAGAAATTTCTCAGATTAACAGGATGTTTGACTTACCTTTCCCAGTCTGGAAACTCCTGGAGACACTGCCTTGTAAACGTCACCAATCCCGTAGGTTCTACAGGTAAACCAACCCCAGAGGAAAAATGTATTAACTGCTGGAGCTTTAGTCTTTAGATTATTTTAAATGTTAAACTTTTAAAATTGCAAACGAACATCATTCTTGGCAGAAACACATGAGCTTAACTTTCCTCAAGAGCAGCTTTGAATCTTTCCCTGACGGCCCATGCTTAAATTGGAAACAAGTACCATAAAGACCAAAATATTCACTTCTCCCTTTGAAGTTTGAGTATTTTTCTTTTTCCAGATCAAGGAAAAGCTATTTCTTAAGTGATTTTCACTTAAACACACTACTGGAAAGACTCGATAGTTGAAGTTAAAGTAAAATGTGCTGCCAATTAGAAAAAAAAAAAAAAGTAGTAGTGAGCCTTTAGAGGTGACCACTGCTCAGTGCCAACAGGCAATTCACAGAGTACTCAACCAATGGATGGATGAAGCAGCAGCTCCTATTTCCAAGAAAGCCCTACTATGTCCATAAAGATGCCGCGTTAGCGGATTCCAAATCAAGCTGTTTTCAGCCCTGCCGGTGCAGCCCTGCCGGTGAAATACAGTGAAATTCACTGTATTTCAACTGAGAAAAGACTCCTGCCCTCAAGAGAAAAAGAGGAGCCATTGCTCTTTGCAGGAAGGATGTATTATCATCTTCTCTCATTATTTTACTCAAAAAAGTTCAGTTTTGCAACAGAAAGATAACCTATTAGGATGCCATCCTAATAAAAACTTAATTTGAGAATAATTTCTTTGCTCCACTAAGTCTACTGTGCTGGCTTGTGAAAAACATTCAAATCAGTATGTAAAGCACAAACATATCCTTCATAAAACCTTAAATAATCCTGTGTTTTTCTCCAAGATTATAGGGGCATTGGGGAAAAAAAAAGGGTTGCTTCTTCTTAAAAAAAAAAAAAAAACCAAACAAAAAAACAAAAAAAACACCAAACAAACAAAAAAGCCCCAAAACATGCACAGCTTTCAGTGCTTTTCCACAAGGGAACTCTGCTATCAATGGTGATATTTTACAAGTTAAGCGTTCACCTTTTGAGCACAAAGTCTTCAGCTGATATAGTCTCCACCGTGTTCTTTTACAAGGAATTCAATTACCATTTACAATAAAAAGAGTTGCAAAATTATTACAGTAATTAATAGAGGTAAGTTACTTCGGTCTTACTAATTCCTTGGACAAAAAAGAACAAGAAATGGGGTCTTTTAAAGGTATGACAAGAATTTTTAATTCAAGAGAAGCGCACTGAAGAATCTTGTTAAATATTATTTAAAGTTATAATGTTAAGGAATCTAATGTACTAATTTTATAAAGTTAGTTGGCAACAGATTTCATATGCCGGGGGGGGTCAGGGACAGCTACATGAATTTAGGATTTGGTTTGCATGAAAACATTATTACTCAAATATAAAAAAGAGCTAGTGCACTATGTCTCTTCTCAGTTCCACACATAGATCACAATTTACTTTTTACCTCAGAGATTTAGTTGTATTGACATTGCTGAAAGTTTGAGAGCTGAAACAGGAGGTAGCTGCATTTAATTTGTGGTGAATTAAAATGATGAACTGAAGACGGACTGAATCAAGTAAAGGGACTTTTATATTTAATAGCTTAAAGCTGTCTTTCTTCTAAAACAAGCCCTTCTGAGAGATAAGAAGCAAATAGTGAAATACTGACATGTAAAGAAAGAGTTCTTTAAAAAAATACTATACAGAGGATATTGCTGCTGTATGCAACTGCAGTAAAATCTCTTTCTCCCAAATAATATATAAGCTCTGACACAGTTCTCACAAAAATAAATCTGTTTTTGAAAGCTTATGCAGATGTTCAAATTCATGGTTAGAACAGAAGATCTGACTACGCACACTAAGGAAAATATCACACTAACTTCTAAAAGAGTTGGGGATATCTCATGTCTTGCTATCACTTGTTTTCTTTGAACTGGGCAAACTTCACAACAGCTTTGCTTTAGGAGAAGAGAAGGGAAAGACCTGAAATATCAACACAAGTAGGGGAGAATCCCTCGCAACTACAAACATTATAATCAAAGGACTAAATGTGCATGCTGCAGGAAACCTGACGCTTAATTCAGAATCTTTAAGCCTGTGATTTTAATGACTAGATATGGTGCTAAATTGCATCTACGTTCTCACCCTGACGCGGTGCAGCAAGTAGTTGCATATATTCAAAACAATATATGTATGTGTATTTATATATACACATTTATATACACACACTTTATATACACGTCCATATAGAGGGGGTGAAAATATATCTCTCTATATTTTACACCCCGCCCCGTATGTATCTCTCAGAAAAAGAGAAAACAGAATAAGTTCCATGCAAAAATCTTAATTGCATGCATCATCTATATGAGAAGTGACATTAATATGAATATCAGTGTACTTAGCAAGCTGGCTTTTGTTACACACTTGCATGATAATGCTGCATAGCCATTTCTAAATTTAATGGGATTAAATTTTTCATTTATCTGCTTTACAGCTCAAAAAAAAAATAAAGGATATACTTTTTTCTGTGACTCTCCTAAAATAGCAGAAAAGGGTCTTAAGTTTCTCAGGCTTTCTTGGTGACCGTCCTTCAAACAATCTGAAAAACAAGAAATAAAAGCTATTAGTTAGATTTCAGGGACATAGTGCATAGGCTATTTATTAATTGTGATTTGATTTTTTTAAACTATTATGCACGTATTTCAATCAGCCTTGCATTTGAATACTGTACTGTGGAATGAACTCTCGAGACAACCCCTCTGTAACACAGGTCTTTAGGAGCGATAAGTTCGTTCACTTGCCAAGTTTCTGATGAAGATGATGAAGTGAATGTCTCACTCATACTGCTTTTGTAAAATCAAAAAGTATAATTTCAATATGAAGATCCAGGAGAGCTACTAGTTTTATTTGCAACAGACTGGCTTGGATTAAAGTAAGTGACCGAGGGGTGAAAACATGTATGCTGAGTACTCCAAGATGCAAATGTCTCACCCTGCTTTCAGCTCAGTGAGTTGCAGAGTAGAATACAATGCAACTATATTGCTTTCAAGAGTTGCAGCGCACCAGCAGCATTTCTAAAGAAAAGAACCTACCCCCAACAGAAATGGCTTCATCCACTGGGCTACTACTGGCATTCTAAAATTCATTTGTAAAAAGCTAAGCATTAAAAAGAAGCATCCTATTTTTAGCTGTTAAGTGAATGTATTCTTTTTCACTGCATCATCTATCTTCCAGCAACTTGAACACGCATTACTTAATTTCACTCCCAACAAAGTGACAAGGCATTGTTATTGGCAACACGTAATGGAATTTATCTGGAAGGAAGAACAGCGGCGACTTCAGAAATAATATCTTTTGAGTAGGAAGTCCACTAAAAGATGCCTGATACAGTGAAAGCCCTGAGGATGTAAGATTCCCCCCCAATAAACAGTCTAAGTAAAGGAATGACACAACATTATTCATTTGTTTCGATGTACTGGAATGACAACCTGCCTTTAAAAACCAGAATGCTGTCAGGTGAATTTAGCTTTTAGTAGTGAAGTGAACTAGATTTTTTCAGCATTTAAAAATTCTTAGGAAATGTACATGCTGAAGAGATCACTGTCATCCAAAATCTATATTAAGTCACAAAAGCTAATTTTAAAAAGGTTAAAAAAGTTTTACGAAAACTTTTTTTATTCTTTGAACGACCAGTCAGGACTTTAAGAAGGCAAACTCCAGACACACGGTCTATTTTAAAATGGACCAATATGCAAGGTCTATCAAGGGGTTGTGCTTGCAACAAGGGGTTCATAAAAGAAAGACCTGATGTGTGTGTATGTTCTTGCCTAAAAGTATAAGTTCTCTGACCTTTTATCTGGAAGCCTCATTTGGTATGAATCCTTTAAATTGGTTAATTTGTGCCCAATCATGTCTTTAGTATTTTTTTCCTCTTTACTTCAAATTGGAATCTTGCTTATGTTACAAACTCTGAATAGAGAGTTCGTTGTGTCACAAGGGCAACACATGATTTGGCATAACCAGGAAACTCAGCAGAAGTCCAGAACTGGAAAAACTATACTTGGAATCAGTCAGATCAAGCTAAAAGGCAATGGCTTTTAGTCTCCTCTGGTATCAAAGCTAGAATAATGCTGACTTTCTTCTGAAAAATCTAATTTACATCAGATAAATATTCCCAAAACACCATCTATAATTACAATAATGAGAAGACATATCTGCATTTCTGGTCTAGCTTTTATAGCAGTTAACACAAGAGCTCTCATCACCCTTCTCCTCTCACATTATTTGCTTTTGTACTTTCTCTTTGAAAATCCACTGCCATTGTTAAATACAGAAAAATAATTTTTTTAAATTAAATCATTATTTAGGAAGAAGTTCTTTACAATGAGGGTGGTGAGACACTGGCACAGGTTGCCCAGAGAGGTGGTGGAGGCCCCATCCCTGGAGACATTCAAGGCCAGGCTTGATGAGGCTCTGGGCAACCTGATCTAGTTGCAGATGTCCCTGCTTACTGCAGGGGGGTTGGACAAGATGACCTTTAAAGGTCCCTTCCAACCCAACACATTCTATGATTCTATAAAAAACAAAAGCGGGCAATGCCAGACCTGAATATACATTTGAAGTCTTAATCCACCACAAATGATGTTTGTCCAAAATAGAATGCACTCATAAAAGGATAAACATTTATGGCAGTTTGAAAACGCCACTGTTTTAGTTGAATATGCATGGATTCACTTCCTATTTTCTGTGGCTAGTGGCAAACTGAAGATGGTTATCTCAAAACATGCTTTTTATTATATATATTTGCATTATATATGTTTGCAAACCACTAGAATATTACTTGCATATTTCCATATACTCATATCAGAGAACTCTTGTCTCCAGCTATTTCAAGTAAAAGTTCTTTACAACATTAGGAATTTGTTTTAAAGGCCAATCAGCCCAGTAGAAAAAATCCTCACGGATTTTAGTGGGCTACAAATTAGCCTTAAACCCTCATAGTATCTAATTATTTAAAATCATTGATATTCACTCAGTTGAATTTGACTGCTTCATATGCTCTTTTAAATTTCTACCGAAATCGTATCACAATGACATCAGTGATTGAGAAGACTTTCAGCAAGCTATACTAAAGTCAGAAGAAGAAAGAAAGGCACAAGAGAAAAGCCAACCCCCCCCCTCCCCAATACGCAGCGGCAGCCCAGCTTTCTTAAGCACAGCGCAAAGTAAGCGGTCACCTCTGTGAATGCAACAGTAAAAGCCAGTGGTATTGACAACAACTGAAAATGGCCCAGTCCTGCCCCATGAATTTAACTTGGGATATAACACAGCAGAGTTATGAACGTTTTAACCTTAAACCTTACTTCCGAAATGATCAATTAGGCAACATTAGGAGGAGTTTTATTTCTGAAGCAAATATCTCCCATCTTAAAGAAGAAAGCTAGATGAGGGCATCAATAAGATATTAAATAAAATTCTTCTTCAAGCTCTGAGATGCAGATCCTACTAAAAAAAAACCCACCCAAAAATATAAGAGGAAACCACATAATCCATTTCCTGACAGAAGAAATGAAGGCCAAAACCCATTAATTCCAATTAAAGAACTCATCCAAATGAAGTGCATTGTAAATCAAATGCAAAGCACTGCAAGCCCACTTTCAAAGTCATTGAAATATTACTGGCAACTGCATGCGTAAGCTGTTTGGCTTTGTACAAGCTGTTCCCACTGCCGTGCAGCTAACTTCAATTTAGCAGATACAGGAGCAAAGAAAACTTGCAGGGCTGATCACCAAACATTTATCCCTGCCTCTCTGGCTTCCAAGCCAGGGTTGCAGCAATGTTAATCAAATAAAAGACCTCTACAGAGAAACACTTAAGTATGCGAGGAATCAAGGTCAGAGATTTAAAAAGATATGAAAATAGATGTGTGAACAATGTCATAAACAAAGTAGATTGTTAAAGTCACTGTGGCTAAATGAAAACTCTTTCCTAGCAAGTATTCAGACACTTAATTCAATCCTATATATAAGAAATCCTACATATGAAAAAAAATTAAAAATAATAAGAACTGATACTAGTAAAATGTAAAAAAAATATTAAAAATTACTTAACAACTGTCAGTAAACATACAATAAACTTACAAGGCAACAGTTTATACTATTTCAATAATTAATATAAAAACACTTTTTTTTTCTGCCTTTTTTGCATTACCATTTTCCTAAAATTTTAGGGTAAAAAAAAAAAACAAAAACATTTTAAAAGTCTAATCAACATGCTGGGGGTGGCAGTTTCATTGACTGCAAACTCAAAATTGTCTTATTTTCAATGAACATTTCCACCTTAGAAAGCTGGAGCCAAAAGCTCTGAAGAACCTGCTCCCAAGCCCTTCAAGAGCTGAGGCAAGCAGCAAATACTTCAGAGGCTGCATTTCCAATGACGCAACAACAACATGATTTAATAATGTTAAGAGCTACACAAAAGAGACCTTGTCATGCATATAGTTTACTGGGGGAAAGAGGAAACAGCTTAAGTAAACCCTTCCAAAATACATTGTTTCTGATGAAGATATAATTAAAATACAGTAGTTTACTTGTAAAGTTTTATTTCCAAGGAGATAAATTGATCCCTTGATGTTACTTGAAGAACTGGCTCCAGTAATTTTTACAAGCAGAAGGAACCATTATAATCATGCGGTTTAACCTCCCAGTTAAATAATTTCGTATCGGTGTTTCCATCCCCAGCCTGTATCTTCCCATCCCCAGCCTGGGCTGCCTTTGAATGTTTCTTTTCAAAGAGTGTAATCGCGTCTTTACATTGAAATTGGAATCTATCATAGACTCAGAAAGCTTATCCACATTGTAATAATATGCAAAAATTTGCAGTAAGGATCATACCTGAAATACTTCCCATTCATAAATCCATGGCATTTCATATGTGCTGTTTGCAAAACTGCAGATACACAATTTTATACTTATGGTCCCCACAATTAACCACGTGTGCTTTTTCTTAAACTACCACAGGCACTAAAAAGTGCCTTTTTCTTTACTACTATAGTTGAAACCACACCTGTATTGCTTCTTGTATTTCAGTGTGATCTCTCTAAGGATAACACAGCACCTAAGCAATGCACGACTTTTTACTAAAACCTCATTTTTCTCCTACAAATAAAAGTAGAAGGCAGCTTTAGAAGGAAGTAGCATGGATGGATGAGTTTCACCCACACCCAGCAAAGGGACTGAGCAGAGAGGAAGGATGGAAAGTTAAGGCAGCAATGAAAATACTGAATAGCCATTACCTTCAATCTCCAGAACAGAGCTTATCACTAAGCACAGCTTTAGTCTAACGTATAGAATGACAAAACACTTGGGAAAAAAAGAATAAAATAAGCACCTTGCTTTTTGTATCTTGTTGCATTTCAAAGCCTAAGTTTATCTGATGTGTACATGTAGGGGTAGAAATACCACGCTTACATACGTTACTGTCAAACTTGTATTACTCTCCATATGATTGAGGGCTATTTTCATTAAAAGTCTGAGCATTCTCAATTGCTAGCAATCTCAATGGGAACTACTAAAATTTCATACTGATACACAGAACCCTAAAAAGGAAAAACTAATATAGTGTTGAATGACTCAATAAACTAATAATTTAGGATTTCATCAGTTGCACTTTGGAGCACACAAGAAGCATCTCTTCCATCTTTCTCCTGCAATTTCCACCCCCCCGGGGGAAAAAAAAAGAAAAAAAAAGGGGAGTTCCAAGAACAGAAGAGAAAAATAAAACAAAACTCTCCCTTTTTCAAAAACAGTATCATATTTGTAATGAATATTTTTTTTTAAGGTTTGATTTGCAATGTGAAGCAGAGTTGATCAAAACACTTTGTTTCAGTAAGGGTTCTGTCACAATATTATTTGACATTTTTATTCAATTGTACTCAAGGTAACTTTAGTAATGCGATTATTAAGGACTACCTAAACTTATCAGTGTATCTAGTGTCTAGGAAATCTATATGCATGAATGCGCAGAGAGAGAGAGAACCCCATCACGTAAGTATTGGAATGCGTATACAGTTAGGTGTGCTCATCACATGATTGCACAGGATACAGAACAATCTCTGGCTCTAAACATATAAAAGCAATTCAGCCCACCATATAGGAATAACTGGAATTATATTAGTTACCTGTCTCCTTTGACTGAAGTATTTTTTGAGAAAGCTGTTTCAGTTGATTATGTATCGGGTGTGATGTCCCCCCGCCCGCCCCACCCTGAAATATTTATCTGCCTTTGAAACCAGAGTGCTACATCGCTACGGCTTCACTTCAATGAAAAATAATGGTAGTTCCAGTCAGCTACTGGTCGAGGATTTTTCATGAAGAATGGAGCTGGAAGAAGTGTTTCACTGCCACCATTTACATTCCCCTTACCAAGAGAAATTAATGACACCATGTTTCATTCCTGCTTACACACCTGTATTTTGTAAATAGCAATACCTCAGACCCACTCTGGTCTCCAAAGCACCCCGGGGGGACACGAGACAATCCACTAGGACCCAGGAAGAAAATATATTTGTACAATTCATAAAATAAAAAAATATTTTAAAAATCATGTTTATTTCATCTTTAGCTCAGCCTTTTTAAATTTATTTTTGTGAGTATTTCAGAACGTAATATATTAGTACACTAGCACATGTATATAATTTATAAGTAAGAAATACACACATATTGGGGTTGCATGCTCAAAAACTTTTTACTGATAGGTATGTGCAATCAAAAAAGTTTGGGGACTACTGCCTTAGACAGCTTTAAATACTTAAACATCAATTACGTAACGTAAGATGAGGAAACCTTAGCAAATTTAAAATGGGAAATTCTTATGTCCAATACAAAATATAAACCCTTACTAGAAAGTCCTGCAGCCACTGAAAATATTTTAAGTGAGAACTAAAAGTAAAGCTGTTGAGAATATCAAAACTTCAAATTCATGAAATTTGGACTTTAAATAAATCAAAAGCAGAATAATCCAGATGAGAAATTCCTTCCAGAGAGATGAAAGGCAGACAAATTACCCATCTCTCTGATAGCACAAAAGGAAATGCCACGGTCCAGATCTTGCACTTCCCAATAGGAAATGGCAGCACAACCTTAAACAAGTCAGCTACAGCAACCTCAATTCTGCTTTTCTGGTGCCTCGTGTGTGTCTCTTCCACTTAATAACATGAATTCCATCTTTCTGTATTAGAACTGCCTTCCTTTCCTCTGTTTATACAGGAAGTAATTTAGAGCTTTTGAATCCCCTGGGCGTCAAATAGGAGAAAAACAATACATTCAGTAACTCAGCCTCACAGGCAATTTCTTATTTACTGTCGTGTGTCATAGGTAAGAGCTGTCGTCATCCCAAAGTTAAATTTAAGAACATCGTACTATTCAACACGCTTATGTTTGATTAAAACTTCATCTTTAGATTAAATACTGACTTCTAAAGTTTGTATAAACAAAAAATTGAGCAATGTAATTTTGTGGGTAATCTAGAGGGAAAAACTATCTTTCTGTCTCAGACACTCACACAAACACACGTCTCTATTCTCTGTGACTTTTATTTTGTGCTTTTGTTTATTGTGGCAAGTAATTTGAAGCATTCTAAACCTGTTTTAAGAAAAAGTCTTGGTGATTTAGGAGTCTTCAAATACATCAGATCAATACTTGACTTTGATGAAATGACAAGATAACTCCCAAGTACTCAACATCAAGGAACCGCAGGGTAAAATGTTTTATCCTGGGGATCTAAAACAAAAGCAAGCCCACAGCATGGTACAATTAAGTCCTGGACTAAATTATTCTATTTACTAAGCTAACCAAAAAATACTCAAATTGAGTATTGTTTTAGTCACTCCAGCAAAGTAATTACATCAGACTTGCTAATAATGGCGTCCTTTTAAAGTTGTCCATTTAAAGAGTATTTCATCATTTACCACACACAAATGTTGATTTTAGGTTTTTCAGGAGATTATGCTCTACTTAAAGTATTCTACACAAGGTTAATTAGACACCGACTTAAGGCAGGCATAACAGAATCAGTTTTGTAGGATCAGCATCCATAAACTCAGAAAACCTAGAACCACTTTCCTGAGGAGCAATGCATCTTTCAGCCCAAACATAGTTCTCTTAAAGTCGCTAGATAATTAATTCCCCAGAGAATACTCATTAGTGTTGCAAAATTGATGTTGTTTATGAAGAGACAATTGCATTACTGGTAAATTACATTTCAATTCTCCTGCATAAACGTACTATACAGTTTGCCCATTTCCTTTCATATATTATACATTCCATAAAAGACATATATATCTTAACTACTGGGCTTTTTGCCTCATTTCCAATCGCTTGAAATTACTTTAAAGGTTTGTTTGGTAAAGATGAAGAAATTCAGTCCTAGTGGAGTACTAGTAGTTTCAGATCAGAGCATCCACAAATGTATGTGCCAAAAGACCTACCAGGCGTATGTAATTAGACATACTACCTTCAATTATGAATTCAACCTCAACTGCTTTGATGGGAGCTATGACAGATGCACAGTATCTCCAGTTTAACTACCGTAGTTTTTTGAAAAAGGAAAACAGAGGAGCAATTGTAACTTGACACAACAGCTAAGATGAAATCTGTAGTAGGTCAAAGACACAGCAAATGCAAAGTGGGTTCCTGACAAACCTGTCTCCTTTTCAGTCATCCAGAACATGGCTCAAGATTACAGAAGTTTTTTTTCCTTATACTTCGCTTTTACGTATAATCAAACTAGGGAGCTTCCTAAATTACCAAATTCTGTAGTGTTAAGACACAGGTCTGATAACTTGGTCAACAGGGGAGAAGAAAAAAATCTCCATGGCGCGAAGTCTTGTATAACAGTGGACTGTATCTGTTTCAGCATCTTATAAAAAATAAATGCAAGAAAACACAGTTCAATCTTATCCTTAATATATTTCAAGAGGAATATATTTTTTACGAAAGTGCTACGTTAAACAACAAACTATTCAGAAAGATTAATTATGAGCATCGCTATAAGAAACTACTTTAAACTGTGCCACCATCATCATAATTGTAGACACGATCTCAGAAGAGTCAATGCAATTCATGCACTACGTTCAGCAGCATTCAACTTCCGTGGAAAATTTATCAGTAAGAGGAATAAAATGGCAAATGTAATTATTTCTTTCGTGATGGGATATTTTTGCACAAAGCTGCCCAATCTATTTCAATCATATTATTATAAAAGTGTTTTTAAAAAGAACAATTGACCTCTTTAAATTTAGCTTGCTATTTTGAACGGAAGCAGTATTTTATGCTGTTTAGGATGATCTAATGTTTGGCCACTGAACGGATGTCATTCTATCTAGCAGAATTCATAAATATTAAAGCTCTCAAAGTTAAACTATGAATTCTATTTTATTAACTACACTTGAAATGAATTATGTTATTAATGACTTCAGAATCACCATAGGCCCATCCTTGCCAAGTACAAAAGGGAAGAATTCAATTAAATTACAGAGTATTTCCTTATACACAGGTGACTTTCAGTCTGGAGCCTGATGAACACTCAAACCAGACAGCTGGTGTCAAACATATCATTAAACTAAGTGCTTCAGTGTCAGAAGGGGAATGCTCACTTTTCTCCTCTCCTCTGGCAAGACCAGCAGGCAGGAGAGAAGCGGTAAAGCATAGAAGACTCACATTAATAACACATACAACGTGTTAGTATTCCTGTATGTGGTACCCTCCAATCAGTTGCAGTTATTAGCACGCGCACCAGCATTCAAACAACTTGCCAGCATCACTGTAGTAACAGTGCCAAGCAACAGAGCACCAAAAAACACTTAACAGAGGGAAAAGAAAAGAAAAGAAAGAAAGAAAAAGAGTAAATTCTCAGTATCTTGCAGTTACCATCTGGTGTTTTGTCAAACGGATTTGTGCTTTGGGGGGAGTAGGGGTGGGAGTCACAATATGCTAGTAAATACCACATAAAAACCTAAGGCAGGCAGTAGACTGTGAGGGAAGGCAGAACACGACAGCATTTAAATGTAGAAACTGTAACTATTTTATGTGTATAAAAAGGTGCTACTGTTTAAGTCTCCATAAAGCGAATTGATAAATGACTGCTGTGTAAAACTGAAAACACAAGAAAGTAACAGCTTATACAGTTGTGTTTGTAACTTAAGGCACAAATTAAAAACAACAACCCTCAAATGCTAGCACCCACTCAGTAATTTTGCTTTGTTGGGAAACTTGGCACATTACTTTTTTGTACCCAAAGAACAAAGTCATTCATTCAGAGTCATGGAGCAGATGAATTACACTGAGGAAAGAACTAAGTCTGGAAAAAGCTGCAGACTCTAATACTGTGGGGAGAAAGGGTTGCTGCATGGAACAATCCATTATGCCCATCCCTAAGCAGACAGAGCAAAGCAGCAGCCTCCAAAGCCTTTACATCAAAACATTGTTATAAAGAGGAAGGAAAAGTCACAAACATTTTAACTTCAGTCATTGCCTAGTGCCTTTTGAGTATATCCAGCTTCACAAAAGGCTTTTTTGTAAAAGCTGAAGATACACACTGCAATGGACCAAACCTCATCGCCTTTACAAGTCTGAAACAACAGCTGAAAACATGACATTTTATTCTCTGTCCTTGCTACTAAAGAACTAACTTTCCAGGATGAGAAAATAGAGGGTTGACAGGAGGAAAAAGAAATAGGATAATATCCATCCTCTTTTTCCCCCCCTCATTTTAGATTTCAACAGAGTCAGGTTATATATAGTAGCACAATAGAAAACTGTAAATTCTTGTAGTACCCTTTCCATCGCACACTCTCTTCAATCTCCTTTTGCGTTTATCCTGCCAGTCCCCCTCTTACTGACATATTCCCTCTTATTTTATCCAGTCTGTCACATCTGGTATTCAACTTGACTAATCTG
>VYZM01003680.1:275480-286010 GCA_013398915.1 Dromas ardeola | reverse complement strand
ATGCAAGACGAAGGCCTGAAGGTTGTCTGCTGCATTACCCCTTTTAAATAACATTGTTGGAACTTTTATGAGTGATAGCACTAGGAAGCCAAGTCAGAAAACAAAGAAGGAATGACTGGGATAGGGCAGAAAATCCTGAATAGTTCATACTTCATACTGGTCATTCTTTAGGTCCATGGCAGGAAACCATTTACCTAATAATCTGCCAAGTTTTTTTTATTTCAAAGTAGTTCAAAATATTATGCCCCAAGTTAACCATTAGTATTACATGGTACTACTGTGACTTCACATTGCTGTGCAATGTTCACAGGAGAGAATATAATTTTAATCCAGTGATTTAGCAACATTTTATTCTGTAGTTGGTAAGAATTTAACTGCTTGATTTAGAACACGCTTAAGTTACAACAAAAACTGGTATCTTAAAATCCTTTTTAAAAAAAAAAAAAAAACAACAAAATTCAGCTACAAGTGTGTAGCTGGTGCCGTCAAACAGAACTCTTTCCAGAACTTTACTGTCCTCTTTAACTGCTCTGAATATAAATCTTTTTTAATGCATGGATGGTACCTTTCATTTATTTGTTCTTATGAACTAATGGTGGAAAAACATGCTGAACTGTATGGCACATTAATGCCCACCCACACTTTTCTTCCGTAACTCAGTGCCCTTCTGGAATAAACACCAAGACAGTGACCCTGGTCTCTCTTCTGAAATACACAGTACAGAGAAACTTGTGCTAGCCCGTCAAGACGGCAACCACCAAAACCGTTACTAGTACATTGGCACGTCTGACAATTTATTCTGCGAAGTTCTAGTCTAATATAGCTCTTATGACACATGTACCCAAGTGTGCTGGATCACAGGTAACAGCAGTATTTTTGGATTTCATCTCAGTTTTCAGAGCATATACACAACACGTTAACTGTGAGGAATAAGAAAAACTCTAGATCAATAATCTATCCAAGCTCCAGCCTAATAAACTTAAGGTTGATTTATACAGGCTTGCATGGAAGTGCCCAGGAGATGACAAGCTCTCTTTTCTAATCTACAAGTCCACGTGAACCATAATATTCTGCAGCAGGAAATGTCTCCATCCTCTTCCCCCATTTAAAACTGAAATAAGCATATTTAAAAAATAAAATATGTGAAGAAAAATGTCTAATCATATATGCCTGTAAGCTAGTGTTGAAGAAAAAACAATAAGGATTTGTTTAGAAATCAGAGTATCTTTATTTAAATTCTTATTGTGGTCTTGAAACCTTTTTAGGCTAACTCGTAGCAAAAAGGACAGGTTTCATTTACCATGCAGCCCTACAACTACCTTAAAATGATAAGGGATTGTATGGATGCTGAAGAATCAAGTCCTATTGATCTGACTTAATGTGCAGATCACCACTGCTGACACAAAGGAGACAACAGAAACATGGCTGGGGAAACACTGACCTTTAATTGAAACACATATAGAACACTTGAAGCACAATTGAAATATACCATTCGCAGACGAGTGGCTTATGAGGAGGCAGGGAATTGCATCAGCCTAATTATGCCAGAGCAAGGTCGTGTTTGTGCATGTGCATGCATGAAAAAAAAGTTTGGAATATTAAGCGTATCTTCCTGTGCACAAGATCCTTTCTTAAGTAGTTGCATAGTTTCCTTGTCCATTAGAGGCAAACAGAATAGACAGAAAGCAAACTACTGAAATTGGTGACAGAAACATGAAAGAAATGATGAGTTTCTCCCCTGAATGACAACAATAATATTTTCATTGAAGGGTTATCAGCTTCATTTACTCCAGAGTGCCATACCTGTTGAAGTTAATGTCTGGATAAGTAGAATACTCAGACTTCATCTTCGCATTGCGACGTGGAAAAGTACAGAAGAAAGCATTGGCCAGAAAACTAGCAATCTGTTCCTGTGACATTGTGATGGAGTGATTCATCTTTTGTTTCAGTAGAGGTATTGGCTACCAAGAAAAGATGTGAGAGGGAGGGAGGGGCAGGAGAAAAGGGAGGGAAAGAGAGAGAAAAATAATTAGCTTACCCATTTCAAAAGAAAAAACAGGAGCACAAAATTACATTTATTAGATTAGACCAAGAGTAATTTAGGCCATTGGTGAACCCTTTAATCAGCAGCACTATTAAAGTCAAGAACAGTTTATTCAAGACAATTTGGAAAAAGCTTGCTTGACAAACTGCAGATTTGTAATCAATAATAAAAAGAAAGACCAAGAAAATGCAACTTATCAAACAAAACCATGAGGAATGGAGAGGGGAAAAAATAGGTGGGATGTTGCAAATCCTGGGCAACCTTGAAAACTGAAGTAAAAACCCACTGTCAACAGCTGTATAGTCAAGAACCCTTAAGGAATGCTTTCAGCTATAATAACCATGCTTTATACTTTACAAAGAGACATGGAAGTCACACCACAGATCACCACTTTATGACTTGCTTTGAATTTTTTTTTCCATCCTGCTTGCAGAAATAACACTGATAATATTTGCAGAAAGTGCATGAGTATCCATTCTTTTATAATCAAAATAAACAAAAAGCTCAGCTTCATTTTGGTCTTCAGTTTGGTGTTTTATTTGACTCTAGTCAGGCTTTCTTTAATATAAAAAGAAACAAAGGGGTGGGGGAAGAAAAAAAATCCTGAAGTGTCATACATTTTATCAGGCTTTAACTTCCCGATATGGAATTTTTGCTCACCACATTCATGGCATTTTATTTATTTTTTTTAATTATGTGATAGTACTATTGGGGGGAGAGGGGAGGATCATTCTGAGTGCCAAGTAGTCCAGTAATAATTACGATAAACCCACTTGTCAGGAGAAAGAGAACACAGTTCTCACCTCTTCAATATTCTCAGTCTAGCTCCAGGAGAGCTGAGCAGCTACATTTTAATCCTTTTAGTTGTGAATACAGAAATTGCTACTAATTTAGACACATCCCTGTTTACTCCACAGAACAAACAAGTCTTCCTTCATTCTTATAACTACTACATTCACATTCACTGAATCTCATTCTGTCTTCTGGCTATTTAATTAACAAGCTATATTATTATGTCTGAAGTCACACAGCTAGAGGCAGAGAAAAGCCTGAGAAGCTCTCTCCAATAAGTTCTACAAGCCTATTAAAAATAGCATATTTTGGACAGTATGTTTTATTGGAACAAATTTAGCTTTATGTCTAACCAAAAAAATGTGTCTGAAAGTTTTTACACAATTTACGCTGCCTAACAGTACAGCATCTTTACAAAAAGGCATTACTATATGAACATGCAAGTCTTGTGCTTGACTTTGTGTTCAGAAATTTCATTCTGAAAAGCTTCCCCCATCAAGTGCCTAGTAAAAAACTTTCTAAGAAATATTCATACTGTTTGAAATTGTTTATCTACTGTAGGACCCCTGTGGCGTAACAAAGCAGGGAGGGATTTTCCCTGCTTCTGTCCAAGAAAATCAATTTAGAAAATTGTAACAAAGGAGCTTACGAATTAGAGTCGTTACCCTGCTAGAGTCCTTACCCTGCTCATCTGTTACCTATCATACATCCTCACTTCCTTGATCAGTCCTATTCACTTTTAGCAGCTTTACTACCTACAGAACTGATTCCCATAACAATAATAAAGAATTTGTTAAGGTTTGTATGTGCACAAGTATTGTGATGCTCTAACTAGAACAAACTATGGTCCCAAGTAAACGAAAGCTTTATGAAAATACTAGGATTAAAAAAACCTCTGAAATAAATATTGGATGTTTTAAGATTATGGCTGTATTTCAGTTTATAAATGTGATTTTCAAACCTGAAAGTTTTCATGGTCATTTAATTTAAGAAAAGCAAGAAGCAACTCCAGCATATAGAAAGGGAAGCATTACTGAAGTTCAGGCTAAAAATATGACAGCGAGATATAGTTTTTTACATTCTATTATATCATTATAGATGTGCATTGTTCATTCTGCTCCCTAGGCCTCAACTACATTCAACACAAAATGTACAGCTTCTATTAAGAACATAACATGATCCTGATATTTTGACCTTAACCATTAGTTACAATTTGCAGAAAAGTGGTCTGACACGGAGAACTTACCCAGCTGTGTTTACTTACCTGGGTGCAGATACTAGGGAGACAGAGCGCCAGCTTGACCATATCAGGAAGAATGGACTGGAACAAATGTTGAGCCTCTGCATCTTCAAGAACCTGTAAAAATGAAAGAAAAAGAAAAAGTGCTTTTTACCTCAGAAGTGATTTCATGAAAAGTTTGTGAAAACAGGACCTATCTAAAAGAAGTTAGAGAAAAAAAATAGGTCATCTTAGCTTCAGGCAAATCTGCAGTATTTTTTATGGTAGTACCTCACTGCATTTTACCTTGCAATAATCACAGAATGACAGGGGTTGGAAGGGACCTCCGGAGATCATCTAGTCCAACTCCCCTGCCAGAGCAGGGTCACCTAGAGCAGGTTGCACAGGAATGTGTCCAGGCTGACTCTGAATGTCTCCAGAGACAGAGACTCCACCACCTCTCTGGGCAGCCTGTTCCAGTGCTCTGCCACCCTCAATGTAAAGAAGTTCCTCCTCATGTTTAGGTGGAACTTCCTGTGTTCAAGTTTATGCCCGTCACCCCTACTCCTGTCACTGGCACCGCTGAAGAGAGCCTGGCCCCATCCTCCTGACACCCACCCTTTAAAGTATTTATAAGCATTGATAAGATTCCCCCTCAGCCTTCTTTTTTCCGGACTGGAAAGACCCAAGTCCCTCAGCCTTTCTTCATAAGAGAGATGTTCCAGTCCCCTAATCATCTTTGCATGACTGAATGGAAGTACACTAATTGAAATACAGAAACAACTCTCAAAAGTTGCAGTTGAGAAAACACATCACCAAATGCCCTACAAAGAAATCTTGAATAAGTAATCATTTGACTCTTTCCAATGCAATGAACCAAATTCTCAACTGGTAACCATCACAACCTAACCATAAAAGCACTGGAACGATTCACTTTCATATTCAGGTCGCAGTCCAAGACAAGCACCTGTGACATTCTCCCATTAAGGACATGGCAAAGGCACTGATGGGTGAGATCAGTGGACCTCAGCAGCAGCAACAGGAAGTGCTATGTAAGAAGAGCACGCAGGACTGGCTGCTTTCTGCTGTCCGTCCCCAGCATGTTCCCTCAAGAACTACAGCCACTGGATTACATACGTTAATGGGTGCAGCCTGCCTGATCCCACATGCTGAAGTTGTAATCTTCTCGGTCCCTTCCTGTAAAACAGCTGATCCTGTGACTATTTTAGCTGCCTCTCTCTACCTGCTCTAACATTCTTCCCGAGAAGGAGAGACCAGAATTGACAACACACAAAAAAATGGGCACACCAATGTTTCACAAGGCTTCTCAAAGCTTTTATACTCAAGACCAAGTCCCATCAAACCCCTCTTGTCCTATTCTCAATGCCCTTCCTGACACTGTCTGGCCCACTGTTGACATGTTTGACTGCCAAACCCAATGTACTCAGAGAAAGTCCAGGATCTCTCTTCTAAGATGCAACTGCCAGTTCTGAGGTCAACATCACATACCCAGGCTTTAGATGAACCCACCCACACCCCCATTCATGTATTATACACCTATTTTTAAAGGTGCAAAAGGTTCTTTACCGTGGGCAATGCTCTTCTAAGAAAAGCCAGGATAGGCATATGAATGGGAAGGCAGCGAAAAGAAAAGCAACACGAAGCAGTGCAGTGGCAATATGCAAAGTGGCACAAAAGCATGCCATATCCTCAGAAGTCTCACGTTCTGCAGTACGAACAGGCTGAAGAAAGACCAAGGAGAGAAAAGCATATTCTCCACCTTCGTGTGCAGTGGTGCAGTTTTTCCCCTGATCCACAGACGCAGGTACCAGCTGTGACTGGCTGCTAGATTTGCATGCTGCATTTAAGGCAAAAAGCAGACGGAAGAGAACACACAACTTCCACTACAGCTGGGGAATAGAAGACAAAGGTTACAGTTCAGCCTCCTGCCTCCCTCTTTCCCCTAATTCCAGGGAATCTGTATTTGAGACAACTACCTTATACCAGTTTCTAGATTAAAATCATTAAATTTCTGAAACTGTGGCTTTAAAATTATAGAATATTATTTTTTCAAGTAAAACTGTTAGAAAATAATTGGATTTACTATCAATTTCACACAAGAACAATAGCAGACATGGATGAAAGAGCATCAAGGTATTATCAACTGTAGTCTCTGCAACACTTAAGACTAATTGTGAAATCACAGAAAGTGATCTTTTTAGTCATATAATCAAAGCTTTGTAATTCACACTTCAATGGGAAGTTTCACACAGACTTCAGAATGTAAAAAAGATACTGGCAGCTTTCTTTAGAAGAGGAAAATACGGTGCCTCCGATTCAAAGCATACTGTTCCCCATAAACGCCAAGCTGAAAATATTGTTTGAAGGCTAGCAACTTCTTCCAAGATCATTAAAATAACTATAGAAGTATCCCTGCTCTATTCCATCCCACTCCAAGTGATATAAAGGGGTAACAGTACTCAGGAAGTTAAACAACAAAACCACAAACAAATCCTCAAAGGACAAACTTATGGTAGGGAAGGGGGGAAAATAAAACCACCCCAATACCTACACAGTTAGTTTCCACACATTATGTATGCTGCTCAGAGACATGCAAACAAGGTTTTAATTTAGTTTTAAATTGAAATAAGAACTTACAAAGAACAGCAAGCCTAGGAAACATGAAAATCATTTGATATAATAGAGGAGGAATCCAAGCAATATACAAATTGTTGCTGAAAGTCAACTTTTTATTTTTTAAGGTTAAAAAATGAAAAAGATGCATCTCTCGCTCCTGTTGTTGGCTACATATGCACCTACGTATTTACACAGTATAAGTCAGATACTGAAAATCATGACCTAACCTTTAACATCTTCTGCTCTTCCAGGAAACTTTGTTCTTAGGCACAATGTTTTTAAGTGCCATAAAGTAACAAAATGAGCGTTTAAAGGCTGGAATTCAGATCTCAATACATAAAATGAATATGTAAGCTAAATCTATTCAAAAGATGACATTTAACCTCAGATGTCTACCAGGCTGTCAAATTCTGATATTCTCTCCCCTTCGGGTAACACTTCCTCTCTTTTAAAGTTGACATATAAATAGTGGCTGTTATGCATTGCTGGCTGCCACAGACTATACAGTATCACTTATCTGGTGACACATTATGGCACTGGACTTTGTCATAGCTGTCAAGATTTCAACCTTTTCTTTATGCTCCTTTGAAAACACTATAATAATAGTATGAGACAATTTCTTCCCAAAACAGAAGCAGGGCTAGCAATTGCACAGCTCAGCTCCGATATGAAACGTGTAACTACAAAGTTCACTTCTTAAACTCTGAAATTCTACTTTTCCTTCTCCTTCCTAATGTTGCACCAGAACACGCTCTCCTCTCTACATTATTCCTATGCATGACTTTTATTAAACCTCCACTAATGAAAACCTCAAAATTTGGAGCTGTTAGCAACCACAAGTGTTCTCATTGGACTTCAAACAGGTTATTCTTACATGTAAATGACAAATAAGGTGGGGGTTTTTTTGTGAAAAGTGTTCGGTGCTATGAAAACCTTACTACATTTTCACAAGATAAATCACTTAAAGGACCCCACAACTTTAAAAAGATGATCACTGCGAGTGCTAAGTTCATAGACCTTGCCAAGAAACTCCTAACTGTGCATCACTCTCTAATCAAACCACCAAGCAGCCTAAGCATCCCTGTTTTGAATACTCCCCTTTTTAGGCAAAGGTCTCCTAGATATTGTAGGGATGCACATCAATAGTTTCAAGCTCATAGTTTGTTTCTTCCCAGAAATGTTGTAACTTCACAAAATAGCTGCTGCAGTGAGTAATCCAAGAACTCTGTTGTTCAACTGCAGGTGGTGGTTTGTTGTTTTGTGTTTTGGTTTTTTTTTGGTTAATAAAAAATCCCAAAACAACCCAAAACAACAAAAAAACCCCAAAAACAACAACAACAAAAAAAGCCTTTCTCCCTAATAAACTTTCTCCCTAAAAATAACTCCTTGGGGAGCTATTCAGTCCTGTGCTTCCCATTCATATCTTGAGGCTATCACCCATTATTGAACAGTGGCAGTAAGCCAGAAATATGTATCCTTCCTCGCTTTACGTTTCTAAAAAAAACAACTAAGTAACTTGAGTCATGGCCACATCCATGTAATCATAACTTCCCCTTTCTGCCCAAGGACTCTTCCTGTACAGGTACCATTCCTATGAGGTTTCTATGAAAAAGAACACCTGCAATCCCCTGGCTGCTTGGTCCTCATCCTCTTTTGACCACTAAACCAGCACTAAGCTGCACAGTTGCAGCTTTGTAGACCAACCCCTGACACTGCATACTCTCAGCTATGCTCAGTGCAACACAGAGCCTGGTTTTATCTGTGACAACCTTTTCAGACTTTGAAAGCAGAAAAAAAGAACACTCAATCATGGCAAGTAAAAGGATTCCAGGACGTGGAGTGCTGACACCGCAGCTACATCTGACAGACATCCCACGATGCAAATGCCAACCTGGGAGAACCTAGCAACAGCACAGAGAATACCTGGTCAAAGAACTGAATGAAGATTTATTTGAAGGAAAAACTCTTCAGGAAGCAGTGACTTGTACTGATGTAAAATCCAGCATATTTAGAACCACGTTATATATTCTACTTAATTGTTGCTGCTGAAAGAGGGACGTGTCATTCTATCCCCCCAAACACAAACACACACCGCATTTCACTAGTTCCCATGTTCATCTGATAACTTTGCGAGATCCTTCAGCTTGCTAACGCTACAGGAAAATAACTTGGGGGGGGGAGAAGGAAGGGAAGGTAGCCTTCCTCTGCATTAATGAGTCGAACCAGCCTCCCAAAAAGCTTTGCATTAGTAGATGTTGTGCCGGGTGGGTGGTAGGTGAAACAGAACCAGTCACAGCCCTCGTCAAAGGGCTACAAAGGCACATATCCATTGCAACTCTTCTCACTGAAAAAGCAGCAATATTCTAGTTAGTATGAAGCTGTTACAACAAGCACCTCACTTTGAAGTAAGTCTCCTAGTAAAGGAACGCCTGTTTTGATTCAGTAATGTGCTTTTTAGCTGGGTGCAATCTTTTTCAAGGCTACAACTATGCAAAGATTGAGAGAAAGGATTGGATTTCCATTGTTAAAAGAATTACATTTGTTTTATAACTTAAGGAATTCTAAAATATGAAATGGTTGTCAATCATTTTTGAAAAAGAAAAATACATTAAGTATCATAGCAATTTTGTTTTTAGACAATTGATCAGTTTCTCCTTTCCTTATTATGCATACATGTCCTTTGCAGCTTCCTTCAGGATTTGAAATAAAAACAAAAATATATTGTTGACTTTATTCATGGTTCTCCAATCATGCAAAAAATTATTTAGGAATGAAATAAAAGCAGGGGTTATACCCCAAGGGAAAAGTATATGGAATCAGAGTTGCAAAGCATGACTTGCCTTTTGCCAAAGAAATCACTTGGCAATTTCATCAGTATTTGCACTGGAGTCGCTGATTAAATGAACATGACTTAGGGCTCCAATTCATAAGATGCAAATGGGTCAGCGAGCCGTAGCAGAGGTAAGAGCTGTTGGCCAAACCTGCATTGCAATTTTGCAAAATGAACATTTATACTGCAGCAGAGAGGCCCGACTAAACGCCGCCATAAGTAATGGCCTCTTGTCACTATAAACCAGTCCTCCAAAACGTAATGAACGAGTATGCCTGACAGTCCTAATAAGAAGGATCTGAGGTAGCATGGGGTGATAGTGATGCTAGAGAGTTTAAATCTAAATCTGACAGCTCATCAAACCAAACACAGTGCACACACCGAACACAAATTCGGACAGCTCTATCTATCACATGGGAAGGCAGAGGCATCACGCCAACAGGCAACCAGCACGCTAAGACACCAATGGCCTAATGCTCTCAAAGTTGTTTGGGTTTATTTCCCCATATTAACTTTTGTGGCAGGACAAAGACCAACTGAATCATATTCTTAGGATGAAGGGGGAAAACACAGTGCTTCCTTCAGACTTTGTGTCTTTTATTTCCTAAATTCTAATGGATTTTGACCTTCTGACTTTTTCCTTCCCAGCTGCCCTAATGCCTCATGCACTTTCTTAGAATTACTTTGTTTCAGTTTGGGTTTGTAAGTGCTCTGTAGCATCAGCTACTATACTGAACTGTCTTTCCAGTAACAGCTTTCCTAACTATTTTAATGTAAGATAATGTTAGAGGCAGTAATAGCCTCATAACTAATTAGACAAACTGCGTAACTTGTATGTACTTTCTTCATAGTAAGTTCATTCTGCTAGTTTCAGGAATAATTTTTTTTTATTTTTCTTTCTTCACCATCTTCAATTTGTCTCAAATAAAAAAATATCTCTGTATATTTGTACAAGGCATTAAGATCCACATGATGAATACTTCCAAGCTGAAAAACTTGGTTGAAAAT
>VYZM01003680.1:212393-245363 GCA_013398915.1 Dromas ardeola | reverse complement strand
AGGGAGGGAGGGAGGGAGGGAGGGAGGGAAGGAGCCTCCGCCACAGCCAGGCCCGCGGCGGCGTCTCGTTAAGAGAGGCGTCGCGTCCATCCCCTCCGTGCCGCTGCCGTCCCGCTTCCTGAAAACGTGCGTGCGCGTCAGTGCGTGTTTTAATCATCCGTGCAACTTAACGGTGGAATTTTCACAGCTTCCACGCAGGAGGTCCAGCCCCCTTTTTAAGTTATTTGCGTGCGAAGTTGTTACTAGGGAAATTGGCCTTAAAAGTATTCTGTTTCTTTTCCTTTCAGTTACCGGAATGAGCCCGTTGTCCCCGTATTTAAACTTGGACCCCAGGTATCTAGTACAGGTGAGAAGGCGGCTTGTTTTTATTGTGTTGAATTCGATTCCATTGTTTGTGTGGTCATATTCAAGACCTCAAAAATCCTGTGGTGCTGTGCAGCGTGTAATGAAGTCCTGAACTGATGAACAGTTGAAAGGAACGATTTTTTCAGTATTCTTGTTAATAAAAGCTCGCAGTGCGATGGCACCTAGGAGAAGAAAACCAGTTTTAATATAGAGAGGAATGTAAGACGGTTGTGTCAATATAAGCCGGCCGCTATTGAATAGAGGAGGTCTTCCTCCCTGCTCTGAGACATACAGCCCCACACAGCGTTGCACAAGTTCTGGCACTTGTCACACGCTCCTCTGAGCCCCTTCAATCAGTAAGAGCAGCCAGAAACTCTCCAGTCTTTTGAAGGATTAGTTTTCTGTACTGTGATGAGGTCAATCAGTTTACAGAGGTGTTCAGCCAGACCCCAGACCTGATACAGGCTTTGTCATCGTATGTGCTGTCATCACAGCAGCAGCAAATTGCACACCACTTGTGTGCTTTCCCAGTTGAAGGGAGACCATCATGAAGTAGAGCTTTCCATTTTATTCTATAGAATAATGTTGCTATTGTACTTAAACAGATTAATATTAGTTAATATAACATGATGGCCCGTAGGCCACCATAAGGAAAATAAAATAATTTCAAATCCTGTAATGTTTTCCTTTCTCGGCAATATTAACTATAACTGAAAAGGTTTAAGTTAATCCAATAAGGATGCATGTCTTACTGATTTTATTTAGTTAATATAAGCCATATATAAAAATACATAGAAAATATTATCTGAGAACATTAAATTTTGCAGAAGTAGCACTGAAGGTCAACAGTTGTATCTGCCAATCTGTGTGCCTTTTGTTTCATGGTATGCTAGGTCACTACTTCTTCTGTAAGTGGAAAGCTCTGAATGCAGTTCTGGGGGCTGTTTTTTATATTTCTCTTTCTCTGGAAGCTGTCGTAGTCAAGATTACAACATATCATATTCCCATAATGGTAGAAAACAGGGGATATGCCTCTGAAGTGGATTCACTAGCATGATTATCTTGCCTGCTGTTGGGTGGTCGAAAAAATCCTAAGTGATTATTTATACCTCTTCCGAAAATAGCCTCTAAAGCTGTTTTGTTTAGTTAGTACAGTATATCTGGGAACATGTTGGTGTTAAAAATGGTAAAGCAGATTTTTTGGAACAAAATGTGTGTATACAAATAGGTTTAAAAAAAAAAAAAGAAAAGAATCTTGCTTTAAAAGAAAAGAAGGTATTGGCATTAGTGTCTTGAGTAACTTATAAAACAGTTCTAAAAATACCTACTGACGTAACACTAGAGGCTCCAGTTTGGGTTGTAACTCTTCGCTGCTGTTTACGTTTAGCGCTAGCAAGTACATTGAAATAAAAGGGAATTGCGTTTAAACATGAGAAACAATTTTTTTTACTTGAACAAGTTGCCCAGGCAAGCTGTGGGGTCTTCATCCTTGGAGATACGCAAAACCCGGGTACAGCCCTGAGCAACCAGCACCAGCTGACCCTGCTTTGAGCAGGGGGGTTGCACTAAACAGTCTCTGCAGGTCCCCTGAACCTTAACTATTCTGTGATTCTGAAAATTCAAGGAAAAAAGCATAGCTAATATTTTAAAATACAATTTAAATTATTAGCCTTTAAAATTGGTTGGTTTGTGGAGGTGTACATGGAGGAGTGAGGGTGTCCTGTATTTAAAGACCATCCATTTGCTTGCAGAGTGCAGAAGGAAAGTCAGCCTTATTGTTGAGTCTTACATTTTGATCCTGGCCTTCCCATAATAATGTATGGTACTAAGGTACTCTTGACTTTAAAACCCACTTCCTTTGTTAGTCCATTAATGCAGGCACAAAACAATGTGTTTTCTGCAACGCTTTTGTTACCTTCAGCAGGTATGCATTATAAAACAGCATGCCAGCCTTTGCCAGAAACCTAGAGGATGGCCTTCCTAGGTTGTTGTCTCCGTAGAAACATAGAGGTTACATACAGAAAATGACTGCTTCATCTTGACTTTTTGGACAAACTGTTAGAAACTGCTAACTAGTGTACACACCGAATTTCTCCAAATATCTAGTAACAGGGAAGATAGGAACCATATTATAGGTTCAGTTTATTGATAAAGTATTCACAATTTTAGAAGCTGTGTATTTTTTTCTCTATTGCCAGCCACACTGAGCGCCAAGTATGGACTAAGAAAAGCCCTTAGAGTGCAACTACTTGAGCCCAAAGTTGTTGCGGTCATCTCCATCCTGACTGGAAAGCACAGAAGCATAAAGAGAGATCTTACTACTTTAGTACCTTATCAACATGTGTGCATCTTGTCAGTGTCTCATATTGAAAAAGTGCTTTTGCCTACCTTATCTCTATGCATACGCGAGTTATCAGCCCATTTCTTTAGCTTTTTAGACCAATCTATTTACGAGAACACAAGCCTGTCCCTGTAGGAGAAAGATGCACAAGTAAAAAACTACCAAGCTCACATTATTGCATGCCTGATCATCACTAGTTTTGAATGTATTCCTTGTTTTTTTCATGTCTTCAAAGTAGGTCACTTATTTCACTGCAAGGAAATACTTCTTTTGGTACAAGGCAGTTTTTCTTTGGTGTCGGAGTAGTGTGAAACCTTAATGCATTACTGCATCAGTATAGGGTGCTCAGTGAGGAAACAGTGCTGCGTAATCAGACAACAGAAAGGTTTTTAGAGGGCAGTGAGCCTTGTATTGCCTCCTGCAAGATGTAATAAATAATTAAGCAAATAGTCATTAAAAAAACAACCAAACAAACAACAACCCACATAATGCAAGTTCCTTGGCTGCCTGATGTAATTATAAAAAGTTAGGACAGCTAGGAAAAAAAAAAAGCTTTCAGTTTATCTTTTTAAAGTCTTTTTTCATTCTTACTAAAGTATACACATAGTATATTCCATCTCTGTGCTAGCACAGACAACAGTTTTCCAGAAAGTGTTTGTATCTGTCCTTTCTTTAGTTCATTGTATGGATTAAAGAAAAGAATTTAATATGGCCTATGCTTTGAAGCACCTACACTTGGAAAATACAAAAGTGTGTGTTTGTTTTGTTTTCCTTCAGGATACAGATGAATTTATCTTGCCCACAGGAGCCAACAAAACTCGAGGCAGATTTGAGCTGGCTTTTTTTACCATTGGAGGATGTTGTATGACAGGTGGGTAGTTTTGTGTTTTTCACTTTTCCCAGCTGCCCAGGTAATACCTATGTACTACAGTAATTGACAAGATTGTAAGTGTCTTGTTCTGCAACCTAGTCTTACGTAAACAGCTGTTTGACTTCAGTCTATACACTGAAGTCTATTCTCAGTATTTGCTTCTAGTATTGTTCCTTTTTCTTCTTAAAAAGTAATAACTGATGTTATGCTAACTAGGGGCAGCATTTGGTGCGCTGAATGGTTTACGACTTGGCTTGAAGGAGACGCAGAATATGGTGTGGTCAAAACCTAGAAATGTACAGTAAGTGTTTAATCTCCAAAAAAATTATACCTTAGTGACAGAGTTGTTTCTTCCAGTTTGTAGAACGTTAGATCTGAGTATACTGCAGAAAATACATGTATTTTTATGTCTTTAGTGGGGACAAATGACAGTCAGTGTTTGTCTTCATCAGCTTACGAAATGTTTTTAGTTATACTGATGTTCAGTTCCAGCTTTATGCTTTTCATTTAGTATTGGTATGTGCTCTGACTGACCTTAAATATTTGAGAATAAATTACTACTTTGATATTTACTAGAAATCTACTTCAAAGTCAAAACAGTGGTTTTCTATGTTGAAATATTCCCAGAAGCAGCACAGTTTACTCTGAGCTATTTGTTGCTGTCACTTTTTAGAGAGCGAGTTCTCTCTTCTTTCCCAAACTTTTCAAAACCAGTAAGAGATTAAAATGCAGAAGCTGGGCCTGCCTGGATTTGTGTTAGGGATGACATTGGTGCGTGCTGCTGGGCAAGCGTTGCATGGTGGAAGTTGTTCTGGATTCCACAAACACCCCTGGCATTCCAGTGTTTTCACCTGACCCAATTGTTTGAAAGAACGCAGTAAAAATAGGAACTTTTTTCCTGGCAGTATGCTTCTCCTTCTAGAATTATTGATAGTTTAGACATAACTATAAGAAAACTTAAATGCCTGTGAAGGAGACATAGGAAACTAGAGGAATGGAATAACTGGGGGGAAACTCCCACAAAGCTTTGGAAAAAGGGAATGTTAGAGGAAATTAATACTTCCTAGTACGGTTTGCACTGGCTCTGCTCCTTTTAAAATTTTGTTTCTGTATTCTTCATCCCTTTCTTCACCATCTCTAGAGTTAGAACCAAACATTCCCCACTATAATTATGACTCTTCCACAATGTTCTACATGAACGGAATTCTATTTTATGTGTTCAGAATGAGCAGAGTCAGACAAAAACATGTTGTTAAGCTCAAACTTTGATGGGTCCAGCCCAGCAGGTGGCAGTCAGTGTACATGCTGCTGTTAGTCCTTGCCCTTCAAGGGAAAAGGCCTGTTGAAGGTCATCACCTTGAAACAGTGTATCAAGTTCCATGTTTTCCTAATCAGATGCAGGGAAGAGACTTGCCTAGCTAGAATTTCCTTCAAATTTATCCTTGAAGTACACGGATTTTTTTTTTTTTTTATGAATTTTGCTGTTAATCCCCTGTCATCAAATATTATGAATTTTCTCATCAATTCAGAATGGATGTAACGGTAACAAAATAGGGGTGAGGGTTGTAATTAGGGGGGACATTGTCAATATCCTCCCTTTAGGATTTTTGTCGCGTGTTTCAAAATGAAGTTTTCCATTATTGTTTAGTTCATTGCCTAACCATATTCAGTAATGGCCTGTGTCTCCTAATGAAAACAATAAAAAAAGGAAAAGTAGTGGAAAATGAAATCAAGTCAGAAGGAACACAATGTGTGACACTTTCATTGCTTTAAATGATAAACTATGTTCCAGTGGTAGTCAGCTGTCCAGAGCAGTACTGTGCCTGTGATAGTGTTACACTGCTGGGAGATAAAGATCAGTCATTTCTTCTGGCTGCTGTTGTCACTGTTCTGGAGACAGCTGATGCCAAAAAGAAGCGGCATTGTGCTTCCCTGAGAGCGCGCTAAAGATTTGCTTTCCCTCTTTAGTGCTAGTCTGGAAGCATACATACAGACATACTCAGGGAACTTTACCTTTTGTTGTGTGCTGAGTTTGACAAATGGAAGCGCAAAAGTTTACCTCCTTTCTTCCTGACTCGATTTAGTTCAGGCTTGCTTTTAATACCCACACCATTCATTCAGGCGTCACCATGCTGCCTGGCACATGGTCCCTGTGTTGCTCGCACCTTCTAGAAGAGCGCTCTAGCTTTCTTGGAGGTCTTTTACCCAGTTAAGTCAGCATAAGTGTATCAGTCATTCTCAGTAACTGTGTGTAGTCACCACGTAAGGAACATTTATCAGCTAGGGTTAGAAAGTCATTTGAAGAGAAGAGGTTGTATTCTTGGTAAGCGACAAGTTTAACTTGAAAAGAGAGAAAGATTTTCTTAAGACTTGACAGGACTAAATATTTGCCTTCAGTATTGCCTGCAGTACTGTTTGTAATATGTGACAGAGGAGATTATGTATTACCAGGCTGTGGCTTTCCCTTACTGGTTTGTTTTGAAGGGCTTTTGGTTCATTATTCTAGTTTTATTAATCAAATGTATAGTGTAAACACATTACCACCTACTATCATAAACACTGCCTCAGGGTAAACACAGAGAGCTGAAGGTTTTAATATGTTTTGATCTCCTTTATAGAATTCTAAATATGGTGACAAGGCAAGGAGCATTATGGGCTAACACTCTGGGATCTCTGGGTAAGTAAACTCATTATTTTGTAAGGAAAAAAATTTAAAGATATAACCGTTTGATGGGAAAGCGTATTCTCTAGATTTTCATTATGAAATCCATTAGGAAAAACTGCAGGTTTTTTTTTTATTTAGGACATGAGGGCATTTCAGTAGACACTGGAAAGGAAATTAAATCCTAAAATAGGATTTGAAGCATAAGTAGCCAAAAGCTTGTTAATTAAAACTCAAAATTTTTAGTATATTACAAACAAGAACTCTAGCTCTGGAATAACAGGAATAAACTGAAAATTACAGATAATGCTTACTTGTTAATAAACAATAATAAATATAATTGAATACTTCTGAAATAACTTTAATAACCTAAGAAGAGACTCGGTGGTCGTGTGAGCATTCGCCTGATGTCTGTTTCCAGTTAAAGAGTCAACAATATGTTTATCTGTAGAAGAAATGTGATAGTGACTACACAGATTTACCCTTTTATGATGGTAGTTTAGCTAGAAAAATCACATATGATACCACCCACTTTAAATCTAAACGTTGCTTGTAACTAATATGGGTTAGAAAAAAAGAGAAAAGAAAATGATCGGAAGCCTGATGTATGAGAAAGAAACTTCTGTGAAGCGAGGTTTGGTGGGGGAGGGGGGCCGGGAAATAAGATCGTATCAGTTGCCTCAGAAAAACAACTTCAGATGATTTCATAAAAGTCAGTGGAAAAACTAATGCCCTAGAGAATACAAGCTCTTTGGCTTCTCCCTGCCCCCAATCTTAAAAGACCAAAGGATGCTCAGTTACTTTGAAAGGAGAAATCCAAAACTGATGAAATTATTTTGAAGAAGATTAATGATGGAACTCATTGCCCCACAAAGTGGTAATAGAAGAAGAATTAGCGATATTCAAAACAGAGATTACATCATGCTCTAACCCAGTTTATATATATTTGAATTTTGAAAAATGCATCCAAGCATAAGCTAAGTTGCATTTATTACATTTTATTTCAGCCTTATTTCTAAAGAGTGTGTTAGCTTGCCATTTAATTCAAGGCATCAGCTTTTAAGGCATAATAGAGAGGCCATGGTTAGAGATGGGATTCTGAACTGCAGTGAGAATGGCACTTTTCATAAGAGATGCATATTGCCTAGCGAGTTTTCTGGTGGGATGGTTTTTTTGTTGTTTTGTGTTTTTTTCTTTTCTTATTTTCTATTCCAAATCTAATCAAAACGCGTCTGAAAACTGAGATGCAGGCACGCTGCAGTTCAAGGTTCCAGGTTAAGTGACACATTAACAGGTTTTTTCAGCTGTGTTTGAAGAAAGATTAGTCAAGAAAATGTTTGTGCATTCCAGTAGCAAATTGTTATTTTTCTTATAAAATATGACCTCCCAAGTCACAGAGTTCAACAGAACTTGTTATTTTGGGATTTGGTATAGCTCTGCCTTGTCCTAACTACCAGAGAAGTTCCTTTCAAGGAGCAGAAGTATTTCTGCATCTTATTTTCCTTGTGCAGCATTTCTGTACCTCAAAGATTCCTTTTGTCGCTACTGACAATTTTTGTTGTTCTGTTCCTGAACAGAGGTAGCAACATCTGTGTTAAACTGTTTTTAAAAAATGTTGTTGAATTCAGCTCTTCCTTCCCCTCGTTGTTAATGCCACACGCTGCTAAAGACAAGGTAAAATACTATTGTCTATTCCAAATGGAAAAAAATGCTACTGTTCAACTCGTCGTCATTATTATGGTTGCTTATGAAGGATTTTAAGGGCTTTTTAGCAGAAATAAAGATTTCAAATTCTTGGAGGACAAAGGATGAATTGAAGTGGCATGGCGTCTTTGTCACTTTAAAATGATGACATACTCTACTGTTGTTTGTCAGCATGAAATATGATTATATCATGAGGGGCAAGGATAGAGGTGCCTTCTCCCTTTATCAAAATGCATAGATTATATACGCATCCATACTAAAGCCCTGCGCATTTCTCTTTCTGATCCTTTCCAGGACAGTCCCCAAAGTTCTCCCAAAGCAAAAGGCCCTCCAGGGACAAAGTTTTCATACCCAGGCAGAGGTGGAGCAGCTGTAAATGTCAAATCCCAAGCAATCTAATAGTCATTTATAAGGGAAACGTAGCCCATTGTACTCCAGCCCTTGATAACATGATCTGAATGCTAACTTGCATTTCATTTCAGCCGCATATGGGCAACAATTTTCTCTAGTTTCTAGAAAGTGGTTGAGTTTAGTTTCATGCCATCCACAAAAGACAGTATAAAACCTGTCAGTACAAAGTTAAACCCTCAAAAGTTTTTTTTAACAGATTTGAATTAGCCAAACGGGCTTGGAACTTCAGTCAGTGCTTTATATCACATATTTATCATGTCTTGAGGCAGTAGCAGGTGTCATGAAGAATGCTACTTTGTAACCAAACTACAGCTAGAGAAAGGAAGAGTATCTATAAAATAGAAATAGGTCTGGAAAAAAACACCAAAGATGGGATTTTGCAGAAGATTCCCCCCCTTTAAATAAACAGAAAATCTGTGCTTTGGAAGTATAACCTAAATAGTTACACCGAGCCTGGATTCTAAGCCTTGTGTCTGACAGAATGGCAGTTTTAACTCAAATTTTTTTTAACATGTTTGTTTCCCAGCTCTACTTTACAGTGCGTTCGGAGTCATCATTGAAAAAACACGAGGTGCAGAAGACGACCTGAACACCATAGCGGCTGGAACCTTGACAGGAATGCTGTACAAAAGCACTGGTAGAGTAACAAAATATTTCTAGTTTTCCTTTTCTTGCGCTTTATCCTAGTTACTAGGTTTCTCCTTACTTTTACTAAATACTGTCCTGCTCTGAAAATTGGCAGTGTAAAAATGGTGCACTAGGGACTAAGACCTAACCCACACATCGTTTTTCCCACACAATTAAGGCTACTTAAGGAAAACCTGCACTCCCCCAAAAAAAAAATCCCGCTGGATTAAATAGGGTTTTTTCCAATTTGCACAGGAGTAACAGTAATCATGAGAGCCAAATTATGTCTGTTATACACATATACTGAATAAAGACTCAAATGTCTACTCAGATTTATAGTGAGATTGTATAAAATAACATACCCAGCTCATTCTGAGCCATATTTTTCAGGTAGAGCAGGAGTAAAACCAATAGTTTCTCAAGTCCATGAATTGATGCAGGCAAATGGGCACTACCTTTCAAAGTGAAAGGGGGCAGAGGAGGGGAGGGGTGCACAGGACACAGCTTGACGGCACCAAGATGAAAGTTATTACAAGTGATTAATGTGATAGTACCTGGAGCTGCAAAAAAACCCTAACCGCATAGAGAAACTGATACATTTATAAAGTTATTTCTTAGCTGTTTGTGAAACTGTTGTCCTGTGGTAGGACTCTAGTCTTTGCATAGTGGTCAAAACCAACAAACACCGTTATTTGAGAACAGCGTGGATTTAAGGGCAGTTTGCTGATGCACACTGAATTGTTTGCAGAAGAGAGGGTCTGAGCTTCATCAGCAAAACGCCTGTTGACACATATTCCAAGCTCAACAATTGGAGGGATCATCTTTTTTAGATGACTACTGGGTACCACAGATTGACATTACCACAGGAAAAAAGTATAAGTTTTAAGTACCTCGATGAAGGTTTGGCAATATGATTTGCCTGTAATTTACCGAGGAGATAATTGTAGAATTAACCTATGTACTTTACATATCTAACTGGGCCTCGGTGTCTTAGAGGTGTTCCTGAAGGCCAGCTTTATGTATGGGGCAAAACAGTTTGAGAAGTCTTATTTTCCTCTTGGCCCACGCTAATCAAATCCAAAAATAATTGGCTTGAGCAGACTTCATAAGTACTAGCTTGTGCATTTAGCCTTGCAAGAGCACATAGCTCTCTTGTAATCAATTACTTATTTGGGATTTCATGAGTGATATGACAGATTACCAGCAGCAGCTGGATAGGGTAGCGGCATAGAAGTGTAACATTTTCTGTAGGAAGTTATTAAGAAGGAGAACTGCCATCTTACACTCCAGCAGAAGTTTCCGCCTTACCTTTCAGAAGGATAGAGCTGGCATTATGTGTAATCTTTTTTTGGCGCAGTGCAGCCATGGATAACTACTCCAGTCACATGCACAGTCATCTGACACTACAAAAAATTTTCTTACCAGAGCACCGTGGGACTTTTGTCTTGTAACATAACATCTAATGAGCCAATAGTAGCACTGATAAAAGTAAATGTAGTTAATGAATCTGTATTCATTACAGTATTGTGTTTCAAGTATGTGTCACGCATATGAACTGTAATGCACAACATCTCAAAAGAAATACATTTTTCACCATATGCAGGGAATTTGAGTGGCACAGTAGACCTTAAAGGTCAAGGATTAGTTCTGGAAGTGAAAAAGGTGCTGTTCGCATCTGTTTGAAGAATTTAATTCCAATCTTATTTTCCTGTTTTTTCCTGTCATGCTCTGTCCCTCTTGCTGCTTCTCCCATGCTTCCTCTCCTGTCGCCTTATGCCAGAATGCCCTTCCTAATTCTGTGTGGTAAAGCTTCCCTAACTTCCCCTCTAAGTTATGCCGTAACTTCCCCTCTAAAGTATGCCTTTACCCAGCATCAATATCTATTTACCAAAAAAATCCTTGAATATTTAAGCCATATGCAAACGATCAGTTCACATCTGTGAGGTATATCAAGATTGTAATAATTTCCTGTGTTACACGGAATGCCATGTTGCATTGGCATTAAAAAAGAAAAATTTGAAAGCAGTCAGGGACATTTCTGTTATAAATCGCCATATTTTAGTGATGTCTGGAAACTCCCACAAACACGCCATTTCAAATCAAGGCTGTTCTGTAATCTGCAAAGGGTAGATACAAGAGTGGAAGGCAGTGCTGTCCAAATACGCAGATTTACCACTTCCATCATCTCTGTTTTGTAAAGAGGTCAGGAACATATTTAAGAAGAAACTGTATAAAGTATGCCAGTTTTTTATTATGACTTTCTGGTTCACGTTTAAGCATAGCACTGATGGAAGAATCACATCAGCAATCCTGCTGCACTGAAAAATACTCTTGTGTGCGCTACAAAGCCTAGATTGAATTTCTGAAACAAGTGATTAAGCCTTTGCTGAGGAGGATGAGAGCAGAGGGGGGAAAAAAAATAAGTGGGAAGACTTTTTGAAGGCTGAGATTTGTTGCCCCAAGCTGGTCCCAGTTTTCACAATTTGTCCTTGTAGAGGTGTTAATCATTACCAAAATGCCAGCAATCAGAAAAAAGGCTTTCCAAAATATGCACGTTCTAAAGCCATTAGATTGTGAGCAGTTTTGTGCGAGGCTACTTAACATGCAGCTTGTGTGTGAGAAGATAAAAGAGCATTAAAAAGTCTGCAGGGGAGAACTGTGGAAGCTCAGCCCCACCGTGTTCACTAGAAATGGCGTTAGTCACCAAAAGTTTCCCCATTTCAAGTGACTAAAGCAGTGAAGTCCCCAGGACTTCTGATGGTCCTCCTTGGACTGAGTCAGGTACCGTTAACTTGCCATTATCAATCAAGTGTTGCTGGAATCCGTCTCAGCATCCTGCATGGCTTAGGTGAACACATGTTGAACTGAGTTGGAAAGTACAACTGCTTTGAGGAGTTTTGAAGCAGCATGCTAGTTGCTCCCTTTGACCAAACTCATCTCTAGCTTTCACATTTATTTGAAATGAAGTTTAATACCAAGGTTACTTGCAAGATTTTAGCCCAAACGTAGCGCAGTGAGTGCAGTATTAACTTGTTACACTAGACTTGAAACTTTATGGAAGCTGCGTTTTGAGCTCACAACTGAATGTTTGGGTAAAAGTTGGGTGACAGATGAAAGAAAACCCTTTCTCCCTTTGCCAGTGGTGTATGTACTAGAAATGTTGTTGCAACCCAGTCAATCCTGTTTGAGTTCTGCTAAAAGGGGGTCTGATACCCTAAGTCCACAAGGATGGCTTTTCCATTTAGTAAGATACTATTTTTTAGTCTTCAATTTCAAGCAAAGGCAGAAATTAAGATCTGTTATGCCAGGGTTTTTCTAAGAAATGTTACAAAGCACAAATACTACCACATCTTAAAACAAACAAATCTTTAGCCCACTTGCATGTGTTTTCTAAATCAGATGTCTTTATTTTCTTTTCTCATAATTGTATTAGTCACTGAAAGTAGCAAAAAAAGCAAAGAGATGATTGTGACTGTGCACTATGTCACTATTATTCCCTCCCACCGTGAAAATGCACATGGTTCCAGTCATCATGTCACAAAGGTTCGGCTGGCTGAGGATCTTACGCTGCTCCTCAAGCATGCAGTATTGATCACTCGGGAAAAAGATACTGAGCTGAGTGGGACTTTGGTCTGACCCAGCGTGACAGCCGTTAATTTCTCATTGAAATTCCTGACAGAGACTTCAGTAAGCAAAAAAGTTAAATAACCTTTACCTCTTATCTGAGGGTTACGCAGGTTATAGATGTTCTTTTTCTTAGATAATTTTTTTTCCCCCCTTTTGAGGTTAGGGAAAACAGGAACAAAAAATAAAGTAATGCTTTGGACAAACAAAATTACTTTGTTTACTGTACTTCTGTAGGAACCCGGTACTCGATAAAGCATCTCATGCCTTTTGCACAATAGATGTTACTTAATTTGGTATAAAATGGTGTTCATCTGAAAAGAAGGGAATTGCACGCTAGCAATAGCTGAAGGGAGGAGTTGTCATTTTAAGACCTCAGAACACAACCCTGAAAAGTCAATACATTATGAATTATTTGAAGGGCTAAATGTTTTATTGCTAGCAGTAAAGTCTGGCCAGAGCTAAAGATCAGTTTTTGTGACATTCAGTGTGTAGGAGTTCAGGGCAGTTGTGTTAGCTAACTGCTTCTTGAGCTATAAAATCCTCTTCCCTTTGGGCTCAATCTGTGTTTTTCTTCAGGCCACACTGAGTTTTTTTTCTTGTTTGTTTGGTGGGGAGGGGGAGGAGGAGGAGCTTTTTGCAGACTGCTGCAGGCGTGACCTTGCGGTATCTTATTTTTCTGCATTATTTGGAGAAAAGCAAGTAAAGGATTTGCTTCCTAACTTTGAAGTTCAGGGCTGTCATGTATTTTAGAAATGAAGAACCTCTGTTAAAACCTGCTTTTAACATAACAAGTCTGTAGGACTATGAACCAAGTGGTGTTTAGCGAAAGGATTTTGGTTTGGGTCTGAAATAAGGAAGAGATAAGGGCAAAGTACAAGCAGGCGCTACAGGTAGTGGCTTGTTGAGGCTTTCTTTGTTATTTGAGGGCTAATGTCTAAGAGTACACGTAGCCAGTGAGAGCAGTGCTGCCTTCTGCCCAGCTCTGCTGAGCAGAAACAGTGAGCTAAGTTCTCGGTGCTGCAGGGATTTGCAGGGTTCTTGCTGCCATTTACAGTGGCTGAAATAGTCTCCTGTCAGTCGGGTGCTGCTGCTTTCACTCACTGAGAAGACAGGGAATTTTAATAATGTTTGCAAAGTAGAATCATAGAATCGCCTAGGTTGGAAGGGACCTTTCAGATCATGTAGTCCAATCACCAACCCAACTCTGACAAAAACCATCACTAAACCGTATCTCTAAGCACTACGTCTACCTGTCTTTTAAATACCTCCAGGGACGGTGCCTCAGCTACTTCCTGGGCAGCCTGTTCCAATGCGTAATAACCCTTTCAGTGTAAAATTTTTTCCTAATATCCAGTCTAAACCTCCCCTGGTGCAACTTGAGCCCGTTTCCTCTTGTCCTATCACTTGTTACCTGGGAGAAGAGACCGACCCCCCCCCTCGCTACACCCTCCTTTCAGGTAGCTGTAGACAGCGATAAGGTCTCCCCTCAGCCTCCTTTTCTCCAGGCTGAACAACCCCAGTTCCCTCAGACGCTCCTCGTGACTTGTTCTCCAGACCCTTCACCAGCTTCGTTGCCCTTCTCTGGACACACTCCAGCACTTCAGTGTCTTTTTTGTGGTGGGGGGCCCAAAACTGGACACAGTACTCAAGTAATTTCAACAGCTTTAATACTTCTAAACTTGTAAATTAAATGGTAAATTCTTACTGTTTTTCTACAGTAACTACAGAAAACATTCCCTGTTTCAAGCTTTGTTGCTTCTGTATTTTAACTGCAATGCTGTCTTATCTGCAGCAGTATGAAAGTGGAATGCACTTTTCTGGAATGTATCTTGTTTCCAAAAATACGTTTATCAGTTTCCTCAGTAATTTCTGTACCCACTGACTTTGCCCACGCTTACAAGATTTCATAAAATGACCCCCGTGGAGCAGCAGGAGGGAAACTGTTCGAATTTTCTACTGGCATAGGACCACCCACAGATGTTCAAACAAACATCTGCCTGATGGTGCAGAGGGTCTGGTTACTACCACTGTGCTTGGATTTGGAGCAAAACTGAGGTTGCCTTGTACATTTGGAAAGTCAAGCCCTTTAAACCATTTAAAAATATTTTTGTTCCTGGAAGCCCTGAAGGAAGAGCAGCTGTTTGCACTCTGAATATCTGAGAGAGAGATTGGAAGACAGAAAACTAACAACAACTTAACTATTACACTTCTTTTGTTTGGCATAAATATGTGCATTTGGGTTCTCATTTAAGATACTTCTCATGTTTGCTCTTGGATAGTTCTTGCTTTAAACATGCCAGGAACTATCCCAGGATAGTGGAGTGACATGTTCTGAAAACAGAGACAGCAAGGTCTCTAAGGAAGATGTTGCCCGCATGTTATGCGATACAGATATTGGCTTTACCTACTGTACGAGTCACATTGAGTGTTAGGAGTGGATCGTGCTATTAGCTGTGCTAATACCACAAACCTGTGCTAATAGAATGCCGAGTGTCATTGCACAGTGTGCTCCGAAACCTATTTTAAATGCATAGAAGGAAGACGATGGTGAAAGGATGCATCAGCTAAAGGCAAACAGAGAACTAAATTCTCATTTAAACGGCATCAGATGTATCTTTGGAAACTCACAGCAGCTTCTCAACTATTGTGCAAGTTGCCTGATCTCAAAATACCTGCTTTCAGAAATGTCTGTCAGCTGAAACTTTAAGCTATCTTCCTCAGACATGCAAGATCAGAGGCTTACGACTGTGTTTCTAGCAGGGTTTGTCAAGGCAGGCTGGGTATCAGGGGCTTGCAGGGAGTGATTGCAGAGGAGGGGTGGGAATATGTTCTATCATGCAAACACAGCTGGGATGGGAGTGGCGAATATTTTCTTCTTTTTTTTTTTTTTTTTTTTTTTTTTTTTTGTTAAGCAAGGTAATCTTCTCAGAGGGCTTAACATTTCCTGCCCAGCAACTGGGCTACGTTCTACAGTGCATTACTGTTTGAAGTCTGCCACAGACCTGGAGGTATTTACTCAAATGCAAATCTAACCAGTTAGGGAAAGGAAATTTTTTTTTTCCTTTCCCTTTTTTTTTTTTTTATAATTCCTGTGGATAGTTCAGAAACCAGGTGCGACTGCCACAAAACAAATTACCGGTAAAATTTTGTAGCAGAGGCATAGGGAACCTGGTAAGAAACATTTCTTGCATATTTTTTTCTTGGATGTACTTCTGACTCACTCAGTAATGCAGCTGTACCAACTGCACAAGTTTAGCTCCTGTTTGTGAAGCAGACTTCCACTGAAACATCTTCAGCGAAGTCCTTAATTTGCCTGCAAGAGCTCCAGACTGCTTTAGGCCCGGTGGTTGACACTTTGTAAGTGGATTGAGAGCTGCCATCCTCACCTGGCTGACCTCAGCTCATGAAAACATTAACAACATTTTTTTGTTAGGAGCGGTACAACTTAGCAGCACTGCATGGATGCTAGAAAAGTGGCTCAGCTATCCAAATTAATGAAGATACCTTTCTTGTACAGTCCTGGCTTCACAGAATCTGGAACCAGGCTCGATCAGCCTTCAACCTACCTTTCTTCCATAGGAATAATAGGGTTTTAAGGGGAAAGGGAGAGGAATTGGACCCAGGGGCTGAGAGAAGGGTGTGCAGGAATAGTCGTAGCTCTGTCCTGCATTGCGTTCCATGAGGATGTTCCACGCGTCATGCATTTCCCTGTACACTAGAATAGTTAGGAGCCCTCTTTGGGGGTTTCTTCTATGAGCCATTGCTTCCTAATATGAACAGCAGAAAATCAGGCTCTAATGTTTTATTAATTTTTCCCCAAAGTAATGAGGAGTTAGCATTTTTACAGACTATCTCAAATATTTGTTTTGCACAAAGTGTCCCTTACATTTCACCTGTGGCTTTTTGCCAGAAGCTGCTCGCACATGGTTAGTTCTGTGTACCCAGCTGCAGCCCCTTCATGTGAAAAGCTTTTTGTGCAAAGAACTTCAGGATGAATTATCAAAAATAAAAGTTCTACATTCGTGTACCTAAATCCTGACCTAGGCATGTAGGCGCATAAACAGTATGGCTTTCCTTAGAGCTGTCAAGGGCGCAACAGTTAGGGCACTGAACTCAGACTTACATCCCAAAAACCCCTCGAATCATCACAGCTAGTCTGGCAATGAAATCTTTAGAAATTATAGCTAGAAATGATCTCTAGTACAAAGTCCAACTTCTGCTATCACTTCTGCCTGGGCAACATGAGTAGGTTTAACAACCCCAATGAAATCCATTTAATGTTGCGGCACAGGTAACGTGGTCTCCGTCAGGCTGACACCAACAGCTTCTTGCCCCCCTACAAGCCTAAATGCGATTCTGTGTGAAAACTTTATGACACATAAAGTAGGAATAAAAATGACTGATTACTGAGATGCATTTCGTTTCACGTTTGAAGAACCTGAATTCCACTGTCAGTTTTACCAATAACGCGGGCAGGTTTTATCTAGCTGTAAGCTGAAGCTGGCCTTGTTCTATATACGGTACACATTATCTAACTTGCTTCAGCTGGGATTGATAAACATTGCAGAATCAAACTCAGGGAAGTTTTCCTAGCGTTGAGGGTCATACTCTCAGGTGTTCTTGTGCATTTATAGTGCATTCTGGGAGCTTTACTAAGGCACTTTCTCCTATTGAGAAATAGAAATATTCCGCCGTTTAGTAAAAGCAATACAAGCCCCTGCTTCTGCCCCCGTGCACCACAGCCCTCCCCAGGGGCGGAATGGAGTTGAGATGCCATCTGACTCCTGGCTCCAGCCAGGTGCTTTGATTGCTGGTAGGAGCCAAACTTGCCCTGTATTTTTGCCTTCACAACTTGCAGAAGCTTCAAGTTTTGAGTGAACAGTTAAAAAAAAATTATTTTTTTTTAATCGCCTGTGTGACTCAATTTTTGCCATTGCAAGATGATAATTTTGAAGATTAATAATAGTAAGAATAAAGAAAGTTGTTCAATGTATGCCCAAGTAAATTCTTGCCATGCTTTTTGAATTTTTTTTTTTTCCAAAAGGTTTTAAAATTCCAAAGACCCAAAAGCAGCACCAAGTTCTGTGTGATGGCCCTCATGAGCCCAAGGTCACATCCATATGTCAGCTGCTGGTTTGTTCCCTTATTTCCCTCCTGCCCTCTCTCCCCAAACCTAGTTCCCATAACTGGCTAACATCATTATTATTATTCCTCATCTAAAATCCTAAACGGAGGAGTTCTTAAAGCAGGCAGAGATCATATCTCTCTGTAAACACCTGTGTTGAGGACAGATGGAATAGATAAAGTAGGACTTGGGAAGAGCCATCTCGGCTTCGAGTGCTGCATGGTGGGCTGACTGGGGCGTAGAGCTAACAGTCTGAGAGGAGGTCACACCAGCAGAATTGGTGTCAGCATCAGGAATGACCTTTCTTGAGCCCGGCAGCAGGTTTGAGAGGAGGGCAGAATTAGCACAGGTACCCTTTCTGGAAAGTTATTTAAAAAAGAAAAACTGTGTTTGATTGAGATGCCTCTGGATTTGAACAGCTTCTTGCAAGTTGCTGCAGCTGACCATTTCCCCTGATGGAGCTTTAATGGGTTTTAATCTGTTTCTCTTTTTCAGGTGGAGTGCGTGGGATAGCTCGAGGCGGTATTGCAGGTCTGACGCTCACCGGCCTCTACGCTCTCTATAACAACTGGGAGCACATGAAGGGCTCCGTAGCCCGGCAGTCCCTCTGAGGGGGCAGCCAGCGCCAGACAGAGGACACGCTTGCATAGTCACCAATCAAATCAGTTGCGAGATCTGTCTGGTGCCCTTTCCTATTTTATTTACCATTAGTGTGAAACCGAAGGAAGCTATCCGGGGAGGAACCTCTTGCCACCATATGGCTGGACTGGCCCTTTCCTTCCTGCCAGCCAGTCGCTGGAGAGGCAGCAATATTTGTTGGACCCGCAAGTGAGCGGAATGGCCACCGAGATAGAGTCTCCCTGAGACGCTCACCAGCTAGCCCTGGGCCAGAGCTACGAGGCATGCTCACGTCCCCTAGCCGTACCTGCTGCGCTGCCAGGTTGGTTTGGTTGGGTGTGCTGCAACGACAGCGCTGCCGAATAAAGTCTGTGTCCATAGAGCTGTGCGCTGCGGTCTTTCCACGTGCATCCCCCGGCTGGAGCCAGCGGGAGCCTTAGGTAGCAACCGGCACAGGGCAGGGCTTGTTAATCTGGCAGCGCAGGGTAAGCTATACAAAGGGACGTCATCATTAATAAAAAGGGTGGTATTTACGCAGTACGGTTTCAGCGCTTTGGTGTTCCTACTACTGATAAGGCAAAAATGTGCCGCATCCGGTGACCCTTATTGACGGTTTTGTGTTGAAGGACTGATGTGATCAAATCCTGGGGGAGTTAGCGGGGGAGGGGAAGTGCACCACCAGGGCTAATGTCTCCTGAGGCGAGGTGATGGCGAGGCACAGCAGGGGCTGACTCCGCTCCCTTATTTGCTCTAATAAATGAGGAACTGGTTGTTTCTGGGTGAGGTACAGTTGCTGTTGCGGAACAGCTGCCATTGGAGCCTCAAAACACCTGAGTGCCCCAGGATCTCAGAACTCATTTAGCCAACAGTTAGAAACCAAGCAGTATAAATACTCCTCTCGTTGCCTATTACAGGATTTTTAATTAGTGACAAGCCTCACCCCTCCCCCACTAGGTAATGTTTGTATGCAATTAGCAGAATGAAGAGACTTGATGAACTTACACTTTCTTCAGTGTTAAAATTAAACCACGTACCAAGCACTGTTTGCACATAAATTAAACAGCAAGTTGTGAATCAGTTCAGTAATTAGAGTTACTGTACAACAGCTCATTCCTTCAGTTTTTAAATCATTAAACAAGTAAATAATTAAGCAGGTCTGAGACAGTGCGAAGGCAGGGCAAGGGAGAAACAAGAAATTTACTGCTCAGTAGATAACTTAATGCAAAACAAGAGTTTACTTTGCATTCTCCCTGCTGAAACAGCTCCTGATAACTACATCGCACCCAGCACAACAAGAACAACAAAAAGGGCAGCAGAGGGAAGGCAGGAGCTCTTACCTGCTTCTGAGAAGAAGCACAGCTTTGCTAAGAAGCCTCTTTAGGAGGAGGTGACCTCTGAGAAGAGCATTTTATAGAGCAAGTGCTGTAGCTAATGAGCCTTCACAGTTGAACTCAATTGGCTTTGCTTGGCTACGAGGTCAGAGTGGATGCTTTATGCCAGCACTTAACCAGATGTAGCATAAAGCAAAGAAACGAGGCCTTTTCTCACCTGCTTTGTAAATGCTGGTTCTTGCTAAGCTTTATGTTCCGCTGTCTTAGTGGGCTGCCTGTTGCTGTTGTGGCCCTGGAGCTGGACCTTCAGGCATGCAGTTTTCGAGGGCTGTACCACCAAAGAAACTGTCCCCTACTGGCAGCCTGCAGAAAGGTGACGTAGGCACCAGCTGCGCAGCGCTGGCACATGGGACATGAGGAAAACGTGTGCACGTTCTTCCCGAGCTGCTTTTTTCTCTCTCCCCGTTGCCATCAGTGAGTTCCTCGGTGTCAGGAACCTCGCGATGTATCTTTTAGCTTTTCTAGAGCCTTTTTCAGGACTGCCCCAGGAGCTCTCTGCCCCTAACTGAAGTGGGAAAGCTGTGAAGCTTAACAAATGTCTTCCCTCCTTCAGGTGTGATGGAGATAATGTAGAAACGAGCTTTTGTAAGTTCAGAACTGCCGCAACCTTAAGGCTAGGCTGACTCCTGAGACAACGTAGCGTGTTACCTGGTCTGCAATAACCTCAGATTTCCTGGAATTGCTTGCTTCAGGGGCAGAGCCGAGTGCATTTTCCTGAAATAGCCATGTTTCCAGGGCTATTGAAAGCTTTCGTTCATGACCTGCTTGTATATGGAGTGATCCTTAGCTTGAGCCATGAGATCGAACCAGCGCGGAGGCAGCAGTGAGGGAGGTGAATTGTGAGTGTGGAATACAGCAAACTATTTTATGATGTTCTATGGCAAGACTTGCTGTGTTCGCGATTTAATGGCGGATCATCAGTATAAAGTTGCTACTTAAAGCTGTGACCAAAAAGCATATCCGAGTTCAGCAGGAATAAAAGGAAGTCAAATCAAGTTGCAGACAGGATTTGGCAAGCTGCTTACAGTCCGCCCATGCGGTATTACGTAAATGTGGGCACGGCAGACCTCGGCCGTCCTGGAGCGCGGTGTTTGTCCTCTTGCAGTGCCAGACACGGCTTCTAGTTTTGCTGGTAGATCTGAGACAGGTTTCCGTGCTGCGGCAGCAAGTGAGGCAGCCTGAGGTAGCAGGTATAATGAAAGCTTTTTGAGTCTTGTAAAGCTGCTTTCGTGTCGTCTTGGGAACGGAGAAAGGCAATGTCACCATCCCCTGTCGGCAGGGGACTGGCTCTTGCAGTTGGGGGCATTTGTTGAAAAATCACTGGGCACGCGGTAGGAATCTCCAGCTTCCTCCATGAAGCAGAAGCTGCTTCTGAAAACAGGAGGGAAGCGTGTGCCAGGGCAGAAAAACCATCCAGCGTTCGTAGCTTGTGTCCTCTGACCTCATCTGGGACTGAAAAAGGAGGAGGGAAAAATCCTTTTTTTATGCTTTAATAGCAGGTCACCCCTGTGCGTAATAAATTCTAGGTAGTAGGAAATGGGTATGTTTTAAGCGGGGCTTTGTGTAGTGTGTGAGTATTGGCCTGTGCTGTTGAACGCCAGGCACCGCAGTGACACCAAAGGCCACTACAGCCATTTTTGGTACTTCCACAGCACCGTTAATGCCGGTCTTGTGTTCCCCGCGGGTGTCTCTTCCCCCTGCCCCGTGAGGCAGCCGCCAGGCTCGTCCCACAGCAGGTCCGCGTCGCAGCCGCCTGGTGCCCCAGGAGCCGGGGCTGGGAAGGACCCTCCTGCCCCGGAGCTGACAGAGCTCTGCAGTAGCATCTGCTCCTGCCTTTGGCAAGGGTTTTCCTGTCTCCGCATGTGCCTGATGGAGGAAATGGCAGTTTTTTCCTCACTGGCCTTGCCCTCTGCCCTGTGTCTGCGGCCCAGGGCACCTTCCCCGGCTGCCCGCGGCAGCTCTCGGCTTGTAAAGTCTCTAGCCGTAAAGCTCCATGCTTTCAGCGGTACAGACATTGTGTGTCCACAAAGCACTGCCGTCATTTCGCACAGAAGCAATTTGGGAGGATTCATTTGTTACAGAAACTCGGCTGAGGGAGAAGCAGAGGTGACTGCTCCAGTTCCACAGGGAGAGAGAAAATGGAATTAAGCATTCCTCGGTACAAGGCATTGATGTGGTATCTCAGATTGTTCAAAGAAAGGTCTCCAAATGTTTGAGAAGCCACAAATAGCGTTCTCTGCTCCTGCTACTCTGTCTTCCTTGTCTTTGGAAGATCTTAAGTGTTTTTTCCCCTGTCTTGGAAAGCTAAACATTCAGGGTACGTGTTCAGGAGTTCTGCACGTGGCTGCTTCCAACAAAGAACCTCTAGTCCATTTATAAAAACTGTGTGTACGCACACCCACATGAGACATTCAAGGTATTGTGCTTGAAAGGCTGCCAGGCCCAGCTGCTCTCTCATGAGAATGTTCTCTTAATGCTACAAATGCAGCCAGGAGTTCAAAAGAGGGGAAAAGCCTCAAAGGAGGAACAAAACACGCAGGGAGCCTGATGTTCAAAAACCAGGAGAGCAGAAGAGCTGGAGAGGGACTAACTTCCAGTTGCGCAGCCAGACCAGAGATGTTCCACAGCCGTGAGAGAAGAGGACTGAAGGCCACTAAAGTCGATAAATCCTCCTTAAGTATTAAAGCGATAAGATGCAAACATGTCATTTTGTCTAAATCTGTATTTCTTACAGCAGCCGGTAGCAGTGGGGTGACTGAGGCACAGCAGCCGTGCGTGGCGGGGTGCAGTAAGGGCGAGGAGCTTCCCCCGAGGCCGTACCTGGTGCCGGGGTTTCCTGCTTGGAGAGCGGGGTCTGCGCAGCCGCGGAGGGGGGAGCGAAACGCAGAGCCAAAACCTGCGACTCCAGCAGGGGGATGGGGGCACAGGTGCAGCGGCATCCAAACAGGAGTTAACGAGGCAACGCGCCGCAGCACGTCTTGTTACCCATCTTGCAAAGGACACGTACCACACCTTTGGTTGCAATTATTTTTTAATGGAAAAGACTAATCAATGTTTTACATAAATATCAATTATGGTAACAAGTCAGTTGAGTAAGTAAAGGAATACATACCCCCAAGTTTTAAAGGCTCGTAATGAACTGACGAAGTAGCACACAATGACAACTACAAGGAATTATAAGAGGTGGGCTGCACGTCAGTCACCTTCCTGTAAGTTCAACTGCCAATCAAACGAGGCTGTTACTGGAGTTAGCCACCCTGCAGTCTTCCCATGCAGCAACAGGGACACCTTCTCCTCAAAGGGGAAAGTGAATTTCAAAAACTTATTTCTGCTTCCAGCAGAAAGCCTCAGCTATGGAAGTACGAAAGCCTTGAGTGGTCCGCTGACGTTAAGCCCTTTCAGGGTCTGGTTTCAGATGCGCAGTGTCCCCCTCTCAGATAAAAACTTATTTTTAACCAAATGCACAGGTTCTGTCAGACGGGAATGTGTTCACACTGAAAAGTGAGACCAAGGTTGGATCTTGCTAATAATTTCTTTTCTACAGTGTTGTGAAGAACTGAAATCACTCTTACTGCCAGGCAGGCTGCGGGGATGGGGAGAAGGGGAGGCTGTTTTTCTAGTCATCAAGAGCAATTTGTTAAGTGAGTAGAAGCTGCACCAGAAACTATTAACTTCACAGTTTTTCATGCAATCTGACAGGCGAGATCCACATTTCCATCCAGCATCTCCGCGCTCCTTCCTAAAGGCTCAAAACGCTAAACACCTAAAGAGGTATTGCTCATATTATGTCCACAGCTACAGGGATCAGAGTTACTCGGCCCCGCTTTCATATGCGTAACAACATGGAAATCCACAGCTTAAATATCTTTAAAATGGATCAGAAGGAGCCACGCAGTTTGCCAAGTTCGTGTTTCCCAATTAAACAGCACATCATCGATCTGATGAGAAGGCATCTAATTCCCCAAATAATTACCTTTAAATACTATGTGGCTAAGATGCCTGCTTTCCAGTGGTTTAGTCAATAAAAGCTCATTATGAATTATCAAAACTAGCAAAAATGTACACATTTCATCTTACAGCTTTTTTAGTGAAATTCAAATAGTTACTAAATGCTGGGGACACGGTAGGATCTCATCTACTGACGCATGAAAATTAACACCCTGCCCTGTTCTCTGAATGGCTCCAAAATTCGCCAGAGAAGTTTTCATTCAAAACTAAAGTTAGCAATTCTCCCGTCACGTGTCAGGTCCCATAAATTCATGTTTTTTTTTCAAAACCTGCACTACACACGCAGCCGGGAGACGCACCAATACAAGATGCAAATGAAACCTTTAAAGTTAGCAGCTGCTCAATAAAAGACATTGCTTCCAAATACAGCCTAAGTGACCTTGCAACCCCAGTAAGCTGGAACCCAACGCATGACGAAGTCATAGCAGCTGAAAGGAAAGGCAACACTTCGAAAGTCCCTGCCAAAGGCGGACCTTTCACAGCACCAGAGAGATTCTGCTTTGTACTTGCACTGGCTTCAACAGACTTCAAGTGACAACCCATTGAAGAAGATTCACGTAGTCCCATAACAGATACGAATTTACTAACACCTCTAGAGTATCGGATTGCTTATGCTCGGTGGGTTTACGTTTCAGAATTAATCATAACAAAAAGGCATCTTCTGCACCGTAACTCTGTTATATGAGGAATCTTTCTTTTTGTTATAATTTTAGAAGAAAAAGCAGATGGCCAAACACAAACACAAGAATTCAGCTGGCTGCAGTCACTCAGCGTGATGTGCGATTGATCAGCAGGAAGGGGATGATTTCGATGCTTCCAGTTCTTCACATCTAAAACAAATTAAAAGCGGGGTTATCCTCTTTAATAAAGAGAAAGCAACACTTCTGGAATAAAAACATGTTAAGACATCCTGGGTAAAAAAAAAAAAAAAAAAAAAAAAAAAACCAAAAAAAAAAAAACCATACTAAAACACTTCCTGGAACTGAGTATCTTGCCTTTCAAGGTTTGAAGTCTGCCTGCTAAGAAGGACTTTTCTCGTGAATTTCAAAAACCATGATAAAAGAGTTATCTCAGCAGAAAGGAAAAACACGTCATCAGCTGTAAATACATTACTGAGATAAGAAAGAAGCAGCCTGGAAATTTAGACATTAATCGCACATTCTAGTTACAACAGAAGTTAGCAGGATTTTACCAAGCGTCAGACAGTTGAAGAGTGATTTACTCAAGAACGTAAGTAATTCCCTCCCTGGCTCGTGATCAAAAGAGGAGGAATAATGAAAAAGTAGAATGGGCCAAGCTGTTAGAAAGGTGTATGGGGAGGAAATCACAACGCTGTTAAACATCACGTTTAGAGAACTCTGAAGACGACAGCTAGCTGCCAGCGTCTGTATTTTGTACCCCCGCGTTATGTTCAGGCTCAGCTGTTCTAATGCGTTCTGTGCATCCTACCTGTAAAGGAGTCCGATACAGCCATTTTTCTTTATCTCCATTGAGTTTCATACATGCAAAAAGGTCACAAACTGTAGGAAGGCCAAAATCCTGAAAGAGAAGTCACCTCAATTACTGATCTATCTCCAAACATAAACACATTCTGATGTATCTTCAAACTCTGTCAAGTGTTAAATAAGTGTTAAATAAGAAATAAAACTGGCTTCTGAGTCTTTGAGATGAATACTTTCTTCATTTAGTAAAACACGTTAACTTCGTATGTGTTGAACACTGGCCTCACCGACTTACGTAACTAAGCAATAATCGCTGAAAACATTAAAAGAGCCAAGAAACCCAAAACCTGTGAGTCAGTATTACCCAGAAGAGCTATGAATTAGGAAGAGAAGGCATGCATCACATGCAGTAAAACAATACACCCATCACACTGGCTTAAGACCCGGCAGTAACAAAAACTTAGGAACATGCTCACTTGTGCTTTCTTGCGTAGAAGCCATTTATCTTCCGCTGGAGGCGGATTAGCATTTTCTAGGTTGTTTGAAGTCAACACCCAACTCTTTACGTTCAAGGGGAGGTGGAATGGAGCCAGGAGGTCTAGGAAAGGACTCTTGAAATTATTATCTGCTTTTTCCCTACTCGCCTTTTCTTCTGCACTCTCTGCTTTGTGCTCGGACTTGGCTAGCCAGCTTGTCAGAGGCCTTTCCAGCAATACTTTCAAGGGTTCTGCGATCTCTGCTGAATAATCCGCTTTCTCTGCACTAACGGGTTCCCCTGTGAGCTGCTGAGAGGGGTTAAGCCAGGAACTGGCAGCAGACTTGGTCTTCTCCTGCTCAGGGTTTGGTACATCTTTCTGGCTGACTGGAACTCCGTTTTTATCCTTCCCTTCTTTCTTCAGAAGCCATTTACACAGAGCCTCTTTTCCACAGTTTTCATCACACATGCACTCTGAAAAGCTGGCACACACCTCGTTAGCTTTGCACACATCTTCCACCTTCAGTGGGGCCTGGGGATGCTGAAGCAGCCAAGCACTGACAGCAGATGTAGTGGCTGATTTCTTTCCGTCGAGATGCTCATTCAGGCACTTCAGATTTCCCAGGTTCTCAATTTCCACACTTTTGATCTGGCTGCCACGACAACTGGTACATGTTTCAGTTTTGAGGAGCCAATCATTCAAATTAAATTCTTCCCTAAAAGGTTTGAATTCATACTTCCATTTCTCATCTGAAGAAGCACTACTTCCATTTTCTGGAGTGTCAGGAGTAAGCAGCCAGTCAGAAAGGTCCATCTCTTCTTGTCCAAGGGATTCCAGTTCCTCCACCTGTTCGAAAGTGGAAAAGGACGAGTTGGAAGTAGAGGTGGACTCCTTGCGGCCGGGGGAGTCTGTCTTCCCAGCAGCATCACGCTGTTGATTCTGCAGGAGCCAGTTTTCCAGGTCTTTCAGATTTCCCCAGGCTTGCTCAAAATAACAGACTTTCGAAGAATTTAAATCCTAGCAAAGACATATCGAAATGCATCTATTAACACTAAAAGACGATGTTCAGTAACTGTTGCACAGTTAGAGCTTGAAGCATTAATAGGAAGTACAAAAGTATTAGTTAAATATGAGGCAGAGTGAAGAGAATTACAGAAGGTTTAATTCCCCCCATATTCCGCCTGCAATCGGATACAGTGTTTTCCCCTTTATTAAAAACCAGGTTAGTACACAAAAGGCTTACCTGGCTGGGCTCTGACACACATTTTTGCGTAACCCATTCGTCAAGATTGGTGCTGGGCACATACGGAGCCTGGCAAACACCCACAGGTCTGCTTCCAAGTAGCCAGTCAGCAAGCGAGGCACTCACTGTCCCACACAACGTTTTCTGCTGAGAAAGAACGTTCTTGGTTATGAGAAAGTCTAGTTGCTGAGGCAATCTATGGTGAGCACCACAAGAGGCATTCAACATGCAACAGTATTTCTGAACCAAAAGAAAAAACAGTCCCTTCTAATTAAGAAAAAAGTAAATCTTCAATCGCCGATATGACTTTAAACCACTGCACCGATAGTTTTGTGATCCCAGATTCTTCAGACAGCAAATGACAAGAAAGAGAAACGACAACTTCTACAACGTGCAGTTCTGATATGTGTACCTGTGCTGGTTTTGGCCGGGGTAGAGTTAATTTTCTTCACAGCATCTGGCATGGGGCTGTTTAGGATTTGCGCTGGAAACAGTGTTGATAACACAGGGATGTTTGTTATTGCTGAGCAGCGCTTACAGCGTCAGGGGCTTTTCTGCTCCTCAGCCCACCCCACCAGCGAGGGGGCTGGAGGGCGCAAGAAGTCGGGAGGGGACACAGCCAGGACAGCTGACCCCGACTGACCACAGGGACATTCCATGCCATGTGACATTGTGCTCAGCATATAAAGCTGGGGAAGAAGGAGGAAGGGGGGGTACATTTGGAGAGGTGTTGTTTTGTCTTCCAAGGTAACCGGCTGAACACCTGCCTGCCCATGGGAAGCAGTGAATGAATGCCTTGTTTTGCTTTGCTTGCGTGCGTGGCTTTTGCTTTACCTACTAAACCGTCTTAATCTCAATCCATGAGTTTTCTCACTTTTACTCTTCCAATTCTCTCCCCCATCCCACTGGGGAGGAGCGAGCAAGCAGCTGCGTGGTGCTTAGCTGCTGGCTGGGGTGAAACCACGACACAGCCGTAACCCTCCATAAACCAGCCGTAACCCTCCTTCTGACCACAGTTCCCGTTACTGATTTGCTACCTTCCTTCACTGACGCTGTTTCTGTGCAGTGCCCAACATAAGATTTCCCATGAATTTCTGCATTAAAAGGAATCGGATAGTTCCCAGTGCTGACTTGACAACATCAAGCAATATTCAATTAAAAAATTCTGACTGACAGTCACACTCCAAATTCACTTTCATACTATGTTGTTGCACGTCTGTTCTTGGAGCAGCCAGAACATCAGATCACTAATGCTGACCACAGCGACTGTTACTGGCTACTCAAACATCTTAACAAAGAAACAGAAGCCATTACTCAAGCAAGCTAACATACTGTGCTTGACTTCTCCTTTCCCTTTAATACAATTAAACATTCACAGATACAAGCCTTAATCTCACCTGCTCACAGTTCATTAGGGCACAATTCTGCCCTGGGAACCAGGGAGAAGTATTCTCTCTCTCTGAGGTTTGCTGTAAGGAAAGAAAAGTAAAAGTTAATTTAAATCTCGATTTTGTCCAGTTTCTAGGATGAATTCTACAATAAAGTAGAAGTAAAGCACAGTTACAAATAGTCAGTTCCTTGCAGCTAACAATTCTTTCAACATTTAAAAACAGAATAGAGAAAGATTTACTACAAAAATACTACTTTCAGTCCACTTCCTTTAAGAGAATTATCTCTAATCATACAGGAGATATGCTGCTTACATAAGAATCCCAAAATATTTGTATCGCAGGAAGTCATCCACTATGTATAACTTTTCTTTAGATAGATAATATCAAAGGAAACCATAACATTAAATTTTCGGTTGCTGGAGTGGAGTAAGAATACAATCATCATTCCCTCAGTCTCTGCCAAAATATATTAAAATAACATGTATGTAACTAGATCTAAACTCAGTCAAAAACAGAACTACATGCAATAGTTAATAAACCACTGTGTATATATTATACAGCTAAAACTGTACGACTCGTACACAAGATCCTACAAGTAGAAATATCACTTGGAATACACTGCACTACTGCCTCAAGAAAAGGTTTTTTTTCCAAGTATTCCAACCCAGGCAAGTCTTGGTGCTTACCATCGTTTTAATTGAACCAAATGAGGTAATAGCCTGGCGAAGGTAAGATGTGTCAGCCTCAAAATTCAGGACGGAAGACTCCTCTGGTTTAAGAGTCAGACTTCCCAGTCTGAAAAAGAAAGATGATAGTTAAGGGAAAGGGAAAAAAAGAAAAAAAAATAAAGAAAAAAAAAATCTTCTTCATCTGCCATTGTTGGGAATGAGTGCATTATTTCATAAAAAGGCTTCCAAGCTGACTTAGCACTAATTAGGTAACAAAAAGACTTTTAATACTTGCATAGAGATTCCTGTCCACAAATCAAAAACGGAATAAATAGCCAGCAAAACACAAGTTTCTCCTTCTTACTTCAATTGCCATCAACAACTAATATTTGAAATAATTTGCACAAATTAGTACCTCCACTGCTCATTACAGTCCTGTTCTTTCAATGTAGGGTAAAAGAGATGAGAAGAATCCTATATCAGACTGCTTTAAAGATCTTATTTCTAAGAACCATTAAAAACATGGAAACAGTGAGTTAGATCTATTAGAACCAAAAATCAGATTAAATTCATAAGACAAAATAAATACCAATTGTGTTAACTTGCATCATAAAACATATTTACCTCTCCAGGCAAACTGAAATCTGGTTTGCAAGTTCGTTACTATAGGAGCGTTCCAGTTGATGAATAAGGCAGTTGAATTGTCCCAAATACTGCATAGAAGACAAAACACATGTTATTGTTTTGGCTTCTAAGATTAAAATTGAGAAAACACTTGCAAGGAGAAAGTTTACTTAAAAATGCCAGTGCAACAATCTGCAACCAGCTCTTACCCAATAGAGCTGCTGCGCCTGCTGCTGCAACGCCTCCTCTTTCAGCTGCTGAATGAGATCTACCTGCTCGAACAGCCAAACTTCACGACTGCGCAGGCATTCCAGGTGCCGGCTTATGTGGCTGTGAATCTTGGCTTTTACCTGTAAGGTAACACGTGCCCTTTATAGAACATCTGTCAAACAGTATGAACAAGCATATGCTGTGCTGATTACAAAATAGTATTTGTCACAGAGAAGTGGTATTTTTGGAGCAATTCATTTCTCAAAAACTAACCACAGTCACCCACAGCACCACATGACTCAAGTGAGTAAAAGTTCCAAGGCCACCTTTAAAGAAGTATCAAAGAACAGTATCAATCTATTCTGATGTTTCAACCACCAGCTTTAGTAAATTCTGTGTGCCTAAGACAGTAATACCTTTACCAAGAGCATGACCAAACTACACAGCAAGACGCTTGCAAGTCTTTAGGAAAATTTCAGACCGTCATCATAATAGAAAGTCCTCTGGAATAATAAAAACTGGCATTAAAGTCATGTTAGTTACTGAAACATTTTAAAAAATAATTTAAAATTACCTCCCGCCAGTTCTCTTTAATCTGTTGTTCAGCTTTGACAATTCCAGATATAGCTGTTTCCAAGTCCTTCTTTGCTTGAAGGCACTTCGCCAGAGGCTCACTGCTGCAGGAATTTCTACTTCTATCTTGTGGTGGACTCATTCTTGAAGCGTTCCTAAAACACAACAAAAAAAAATTTCTTAATAGTTTCTATTCCTCTTAAACGGAAGAGGAAGGGCATCATATGAAGAACCATCTGCTCCGCTATAAAGGTGTACAAAAAAACACCCTAAGACGCTACACCAATGTATGTTTTCTAAACATAGACAGAGCTTTCTCCAGGGGCGACAATGGTCTCTCAAATGCCTCAGCCCATGGGTTTTGCACAATCGCAGGAAAACCAACAGATATTTGACAACAGTTTCAACCGCAGAAGCTTAGGCAATCCTCCCCTGCCATCCGCCACCCTCTGGCTTTTATGTCTAGCCAGCAAACTCCAGCAGCCGAGGGCTGATTCAGGCAAGGTTCAGCAGCTCGGCTGGGGGAAGATGGCCCCAAGGGGCAGGAACTGTTTCAGTCACACTGTTTTCAGCTGCAGGCAAACGAACTGGCTCGCATAAATGAGAAAATTACAATACAGTTTGATCGACTGAAAAATGAAGCGCTGATACACAGATTGCTCTTTACTAAGCTGAAAAGGCTGAAGCTTTCAGCCACTACCCATTATTTTTGTCCTGGTCACAGCCACAGTAACTTACTCAAATTCAGTATATCCTCAAGTAAAGGAGGCTCAGATGATACAAAATTTCTAAAGAAGTTACACTGGTAAGAATTCTGCAAGTAAGGGAAAAAAGCTAAATATAGATTTTTAGTTAAAATGGGAAGTGCCAATATAAGCAGTTTTTCTAAACGGTGGGTATTTTGTTACTGAAGAGTTTCTATTCTCCTGTTAGTTTCATGGGATTCCTGAAGCACTAACTAAAGGTTCGCAGTAAACATTCTATTTAAAACAAGTCTTCAGCAGCGCCAGCTATGGAAATTCCCAGCAGAATTATTTGAAGTGTACACATGTACTAATCTAAATATTTAATTGATTTTACCACTCCTCTGGAGGGAATTGAAAAGAGTATTTTGAAATATGACAAGACAACCATGGAGCTTGTGTAACTGAACAGCTATTTAGGCTGCAATTTCCAAGCCCCATGACCATATAAACTGCAACCCAAAAATCCTTCTACAGCCAAGACCCAGCAGATACATATAAGTCATGTATTTCAGAGAGCAGAGGGCTAGGAGTGGTTCACAAGTGGAAGCTGACAGGAAAAGCCAGGTTTGCTGTGAGGCAGTGGCAGAGGCTGCATCTCCCTTGGATCCCTCCACACCAGGGGCTCCCCGTCTCCCCGGAGCCCCCAGCCATGAGACACAGAGCAGGCACAGCAGCCACACCAAGTCCCTGCACCCAACTCAATCCCATCCTCGCCTAGGAAGCACAGAACACAACTACAAGAGAAGTGAACTTCAATTTATGCTTTATCTTAATTCTACACCAAATTAGATGGGGTGCAGAAGTCCAAAATGCACCATTCTCCAGTTTTGCCCTTGTATTGACATACTCTAATTCATTCACAGGTTCAGTTCTGTAAGGTTTCATGACCTTTGCCTTGCTAGTGATGTTCAATAAAAGGGAAGCTTTCTCTTCACGACACCCCCTAGATTTTATTTTGCTTGTCAACTCTCTCACGTACAACCTACAGTCAAAACGTAAGCGGGAGCCCTAGCTGTCAGATATAATCTAAAAGTATTAATGCAACGGCAGAGATATACCCCGCCAAGAAAACAAGGATGTTAGATTATTAAAAGCTGTCATGTACTCAAAAGTAAATAAAAAATTCATATTGTTCTTTCTTAATTTCATTCATCATACTCTTACATAACAAACGATCAAAGTCTGAAAGGCTAAATGTAACTGCCATGTTTGCTCACACAGTAGATAATGTACTTATAAGAGTTTTGCGAAAAATACATTAAGCTGTGTATCTACAAATGCCAAGTCCAAACTATGCTGCATTGCCATTTTTGTGTTTTCTGACTTTATGCCACTAGGGAATTGGGCTTAATGCCTGAAGAAATGCTACTTTTTCACACTTTGCATTAGCAACTTCATACTGGCACAGTCAAATTTAAGAAATTTACACACGCTCCTCGAATGACCTCTGAAAATACTTGCATTTGTTGCTTTTCTGATTTTTCATTTGATTGCAAGAGTCTCTCCAAAACGTATACAGAGAGAATGAACGCTGCTCTCCTCCAGCCAGCCAGCCCTTGTAAAATGGCTGTCCTTAAGCTTTGTCAAAAATTCGCCAATAAAACTAACGTTACAGCCGAGGATGAGAGCCAATCCACCCTTCTTTTCAATTTCCACGAGCCTCTAACAAAACCAAGCTGGGGTAACCACCCATTTCCTCACTTCCTAATTATCACCAAATAGCGCCAGGCGTTTTAAGACGTTTTCAGGTCCCATGCTCTGAAATACCCGAGATCATACGCTTAGGCTCAACAGTAACAAAACACAATTACTTCTGCAACAGGATACATGGTTGCAATCACCATCTTTGGCCATTTCCACACCGTGG
>VYZM01003680.1:157981-208818 GCA_013398915.1 Dromas ardeola | reverse complement strand
CGCCTCTGCCCCGGCAGCAGCCCTGGATCTCTGGCGTCCGCGCCCCGCGTCCTCCCCTCTCCCCGGTGGCGGTGGGAGGGCCGCCCGCCTCCCTCAGCCCCGGGGCGCCGTTGGAGGCCACCGGCGGCAGCCTGGCCGCGCTTCAGGGCCTGGGGCCACGCCGGGCCGCCCTCGCCCCCCTGCGGCAAAGCCGAGCGGAGGGGAAGGATGAAGCTGAGAAGGTGTCGGGGCATGTGGCAAACCACCCGGGTTCGGTCTTTTTCGTGACCGCTGGAAAATTCCCCGCGTGCGCTGCTCCGTCTGGCCTCACACGGTACTTCTTGTCTTTCGCCGAGGGTGAAGCCCAGCAGAGCGCCTCCTAATACCTGCCATGGCGTTGTCAAAGGATGCAGTTACTGTGCTGGAGGGCAGGAAGAGAGGGAAGCAAGAACAAAGTTACTAGACACAATCAGCAGTTGTTGCTCACCATGTTTACTGAAAGTCTGGGAAACAAACACTGCTGCTGCCTGTGCTTTTAGCGATTGAAGGCAAGGAGAGCTCCACCTCTCCAGGAGCACCTCTCCAGGATCCTTCTCTGTGTATTTGGATTTAAGAGAAAAATAATGCTGACCCTGTCTGACATTGAAAACCAGCAGCACACGTGTACCTGTTGTGTCCCCCCGTCCAGTGACCCAGCAGGACTGTCCTGGGTTAGGAGAGCAGCCCCTCCTGGGCAGGCAGGCAGAGCGGGCAAAGCAGGGTGCTGTCAGGTCTTCCATAGCCTTGGCCAAGGCAGTCTCATAATCCACGTGGTTTGAGTGGTTTTCATGGACGTACTCGTGCTGGTCGATTTGCCTCATGCGATACACTCTCTGTGTGGATTCGTTGTGGCTAAGGTTGTGCTTTCCCAGGAGTGGCGGCCAGTCGGATACATCTTCCACTTCGCCCCTAAAGGCATGTGAGAGTAAGGAACCATATCCATATTTGTAACGGGCTCTTTCCTCCCACCACTGGTGGGAGCACACACCCCTCCTCCCTCTGCCGTACCCTTAGCCACACCAGATGTGCCTTTTTACCCAAACCTACACAGTGTGTCAAAAGATGAAATTTAAAATGGTATTAGCCTAAGCAAAGAACAGATCGGTAGTCTGCTAAAATAGGGACAAAAGGTTGGGTAGAGATGCAACTTTATGGGAAAAATAAACAAGACGATCTCCTCATGTTCAAACAGTAGCAAAGATGAAGGCTTATGTACTGTGTTGTTCCTCAGTGCTGGATAAAAATGTGTATCAGTATTGACAGTGAGCCTCCAACTGACGTACGTAGAGAAGCATTTCGGATGTGTAAAAGGGATCTACATACGCATCAAAGATAGTTAATGAGGGTTAACGCATGCAACTTTTCCCTCAGGAAGTGTATGACACCGCATAATGTGCTGCTGTACCCGAAATTCAGTACTACTTCTTGTGGAATGGGAATCACTCATACACAGAATCACATAGAATCATGTAGTCCTGCACCATAAAGCCCCACCACCACCTGGCTTTGCCTTGATTAGGCAAAAGCGCTTAATGACCCCCTTTGTACACTCCAAGACTTCTTCATTGCTCAGCTGCAGCGTGAAAATAAAGGGCAGGGTGGGATCCATCCCTCCACACCCCCTGAAACAGGAGCCTTGGTAGAGCAGCTGAAGGTTTTCCTGCAGTTCATAGGTACTGCCAAACTGTGCTACTCAGTGCCACTCAAAACACAAAGAACTTGAGGAGCATTCTCTGCTGCAATGATTTTATAGCAAGTTTTATGGGGTTTGCACACATGTTCTTAAAGAATGTTTTTGGTTCCCCTTTAGACCATTCCTCTTTCAGTAACTGCAATAATTTAGTTGAAGAGAATCAGTTGCATTAACTTCTACTTTTAACACCCCGTAATGTAATTTCCCTGTTCTGCAGCTCTGCCACACAGCAAAGCAGCACATGGCTGCCTTTTAAAAGGGAAACGAAGAAGCGCAGCACCCCGACGGCATCATGGCACAGCATGCACAGCACAGCTGGAGGTGAAGTCAGATGTCAAGGCGGTCTAACAAGCTGACAGCGGCTCCTCTCAGAGACAGCAATGGTCCCAAAGCGGAGTACAAAATTCCAGAAGAGTCATCATTGTCGGCATCAGGGAAATTCACGCAGCTCCCAGGGGAATCGCCAGATGCTTCGAGCACTGCTGCTGGAAGCAGGCAGTTTTCTCTTTGTCCCTGCCAGCCCGGGTGCACAGCCCTCCCTCCCTTCTGTCCTCTCTGACGTCTGTCCTTGGTCCCCTTCCAGGCAGGCCGTGACCTGGCACTAGGTCCCACGGCTGCGTGCCAGATCCGTCCCCAGCCTTCCCCCAGCGCTCGCCCTGCTGGTGGCCCAGGACGACCTCGCAGCCACCCACCCGCCCAAGGAGCCCAGCGGGGCGGCAGTCGGCTGTGCTTAAGTCCAAGGCTCTTCTTCCCTGAAGGGGATCTTCAAAGCTCTCTGCGCTGTATTTACTCGCCTCCAATCTTTGCTTATTGTGTCGAGCTACCTCAATGCCAGAGATAAACTAAATATTTTTGAACTCCCAAACAGTTTCATATATAGACTCTAGGGAGATGTTTTAATAATCTTTTCCTGCACCCCACACTCGGCCTTTTTCCTTCCTCTAGTTAATTTCTCATTTCCGCAAACTTTTTTAAATTGCTGTCTATTTGTCTACCCCACATGTAGTCTGTCCCACTTCCCATGAAACAGAAGCACAAATACACATAACTCCACACGCATCTTTCATTTATAGAGGTTCCCAGAAAGGTAGCTTCTCCAGGAAGTCAAACACAAAGGCAGAACTTACTACTGGAAGCAACGGGCTGCAGTGAGAACCCAGCGTTTGAGAATAAGGGTCCCGCCACAGGCGTGAACAAATCTCTTACTTGTTGTGGTCCAAACCTATCAATGCAAAAAAATAACAACAGATGTTATAACCAAAGAAGTGTCATCCCTGAGTAGAGGGACAGAGAAAAGGAACAGATTTAACGCATGATAACAGAAATGCTCTCTCTTCTGCAATAGGGGTTACTAGCAATTGTAGAGGGAAATACCTTTATTTGCGTACTACTTAACCACGTATGCAATGAAGGTATTAGCCCTCCATACCCTGTGCACAGACATGTTGGCCAGCACATACCCACACATCCAGGTGTTTGTCAACACAGCATCTTGGTGTGACGGATGTCTGGGCAAGTAGGTTTTCCTAAGGGTTCCACGTATTCTCTAAAACAAAACCACGGGCATGGCCATTTTAATCCTCACCCATTTTATTGTGCTTTTTTTTTTGTTAGTCATGTTTCCCTCCTGAAACCCTACAAAGCTTCAGCTGGTAGATGCATCTCAAACAGCAACCACTTCATATACACATATCCTTTTGCAGAAACAGGAGATTCTTTGATGGCCACAAATTAAATGTCTTCCCACCTATCAAGTGGAAAGCACACTCTGTTCAGGTATGGCGGGCAGGTAGCGCAACTCACACGTGCTTTGCAAACGAGAGGAATGCCCGTGTTATGTTTTGTGGGTTACAATAGCCTTGACCACATCTTCAATGACAGCAGGAATGGCCCAATAGCTACACAAAAACGTACCAACACAAAGTGTTACGTCAGTAAGCGTGTTACTGACTTCATCAGCAACCTCTTCCAAGACATCAACTGAAAAATTGTCGTAAAGGCTGTGCATCCCTGTAACGAGACTTGCCAAGGCCAGGAGTGCAGCTTTGCTTCAGTGCCTGATATAATTCTCCCCGCTGTGTTTGGCTGAAAACACCCTCTGCTACAGTCCACAATACACAGAGAAATACATTCCATAAGCAAAGTCACATCCCAACAGTGGTTTGTTGATCCTAGACTTGGTGGCTCCTACAACTTGAAATATTGAGAAAGGAGATAAATACTGAACATAAATCCTTAGTCATGTTCTGCACACACCACACAGTCATGTTTTGGCTAACTAACTGCCTGGCACACTTGGGATGTTAAAAAAGCTGTAAGTTTAAGAAATCGGAACATCAAGAGAAAGATTTCCCATGCAAGCGTAGAGCTCACTGCTAAAATTTCAGAGATCTATTGTTTCCCAAAGAGCTGGGTTTTGGGGTTAAACCCCCTCGTGCCTCTGAGCCTGCAAGCAACTGGTTTTTGGGATACGGCAGCCGCTTTGCATTTGGCTGCTTGGAGAGAGCTCAGGTGCAGGCTAATGGAGAGCTGTTAGTCTTCAATAACTGGGCACGAAATTAAATTTGAGTTGGCTTCAAAACATTCTCTCTGAAAAATTATTTATTCCCAGGGACTCACTCTGCATTTTAATTAGAAAACAAACCAACAAAGAAAAAGCACTTGCTCCTGCACAATGTATTTCTCCAGATTGTTCATTACCTCCTGTTTGTTACAGCAGGGTTGAGGAGATGAGCTTAAACTAGGCAAGGTTATTATTAATCATTTTTGGCAAAAGATGGTTGGCTTCTGCTATGCTAGGAAGGTGGGAAAGTGCTAGGAAAAGGCTGGTGTCTGGCACAGGGTAGGAGCCCCCAGATTTAATATCCCCAATAGAGAGAAGTACTTTATTTCATCTAAAGGCATATAACACCCAGATACCCCATTTTTCTATGAGAGAAATAACAAAAAACTTAAATAAGAACCTAGTGAGGAGAAAACGTGCGGGGAAGGAGCAGAGCTGGTGACCCAAGTGGTGTGCTGGCCCCACCACAAACACCGGTACTCGCACACGAGGGAAGGGTCTGCAGGGAGGCGAAAGCAGAGGAGATGCACATCCCGGCTTTCCATGTCCCCGGGCATGGTCTGGCATCAGCGGTCCGGCACAGCACCAAAGGGCTCACGCTGGGAGGGAGGCAGGCATGGGATTTCAAACCATTTTAACTGACCTAAAACTGGTTTTACAAAGCTTCAACCTACTTCAGAAAACTTGTTCTGTCACAAACGTAGATTCAGCCTGTAGTGAAAGAGCTGTGTGATTTTGGTCACTAAATGTTGTGACCTTCCCCCCCACCCCATATATATATATATACACACACACATACACACACACACTCTCCAGCCAAAATTGGAGCAAGAAAGGACACTCAGTGCAGGTTTACGCACAAGGGCTGCTTTACCTGAGAACTATGCTGTGTTATGGCTCTAGGGATTGCTCTCATTTAAGTGGAGAAGTGGGTTGATGAACACACAACCAGAACAGGTCTCTTCTGCTTTTTCAGAAACACTTGTCTCATCTTTTTCCAAGATCCTATTCAAGAAAGCAGCTATCGCAGCGTGGCACTAACTTAACCCCTAATTCTACTGTTGGAGTGAGGTTGATGCCGAAAAAAGCATAGAATTTATGAAAACGAGGAAAAAATTACAGCATAAACCATCACACCACGAACTCAAATTAATACAGGCGTTCCTAAAATTGGATGCTCTGAGGCAATAGAATTTGTAGGGTTTTTCAGACAATGTGAACACAAGACAGCATTTAATTTACCTTCATGCAGGAATTTCTGCTCAGCCCCAATCCGGGGCGAAGCAGTTTGCACTACAGCCAGCGCCAGGGTAAGCAAATTACCTACGGCCATTGCAAAAAGCAATCAGAGGAGATGAAAGGACTGACTTTTTATGCATGTGTCATTACTAAGGGTGTTGCGTCTGTGGCAGGGGAAGGGGGAGAAACCCCAGCTCCTGCCGTTGCTGTCAGGATGGTACAGTGCGGGTCAGACCGCGGCACCCAAGCCTGGATGTCTCTGTGTGATTCCTGCACTGCCAAGAGCTGCCCCTCAGCGGTTGTGCACTGGAAAGCACCAACAAAAGGGTGTTTTGGCAAGGGTTACTGCGCAGGGAGCTGTGACCCCATCTCTGCTTTACAGTCAAAATTGTAGGACGTGAGCAGGGACCAGAAAATGCAGGGAAGAAAGAGCGGTTCTGTACTGCCAGGCTGTGCACAGCCGCTGAGCGCCAGGTGGAGCTCAGAGATGTAATCCTGGCCCGCAGCAGTTCACGGAAGCGCTTGACCCAGATTCGTTATGTTACACTACCTTTAACACCATGGGGGGACAAAAATCTCACCTTCATTACACCAGTGAGCCGCCTGCCACACCGGGGATGCTGGCGTTGTCTTTTCCGCCTGTGGGCGAGCAGGAGGTGGCTGGAAGGGGCTGGAGGTCTGCAGTGTCATTTCCTCCCTTGCGTTTCCCCCCTTTGTTTTCTAAGCTTCCTCCACATGTCGTCTGAGTGGCGTAGCCCGTAGTATATGGAAAGGCTGATAATAAGGTAGATGACATCTGTTTAGGTCACATATTAGATAGGATTAATGCTTCTAAAGACATACAAGCTACAGCTTAGTACTCTGCTATCTGAAAACATTGGCCCTTGTACATGTGACGGCTGTCAGCTCAAGACCTAGCACTGCTACAGCTTGAGAAAGATGGAAGCTGGACATCCAAGTGACCATGGCAAAGGATATGCACCATTCCCTTCACTGGCGCAGACCGGCAGTAAAAGCAACAAGTGCTTTGTCTCATGAAGGAGCTCTGGGAAGGAGAAATGACTCCGCAGCACTGGTTTAGCCCAGGGCAGGGTTGCTGCCCCACGGAAAAGGGATACACTCGTTCCAGCGTGCAGAGGTGAAAAAGGAGCACACCTACTTTTGTATTGGGCAGATTTTTTGGCTGCAAGTTTCTTTTTGAGCGAGAAAAGGAACAAAGTTCTCACTAACCCACACAGCTTACCCGTCTCTTGGCCTTTACAAAGCACGTGGGGCAGGGCAGTGGGGTGCTGAGCAGACGGCAGCAGACACGCCGTACTTGCAGGCATGCGCAGCCCGGGGCTCCACGCACAGGCTCACAGGCATTAGGTTCTCCTGACTTGTGGAGGGTCAGCTGGATCTTGTGACCTGTGTAAATAGCAAGGCCTTGGAAAGAAGCGTAATAGGCACGTTGTGTTCTTAATTTCAGATCCATAGTTCTGAGCAGAGGGAAAAGAAAGAAAACAGAAGCCAAAACTCCCTTCACTCTTAAGAGTCCTGAAGTCCCCTGAAAGGGAAAGACGCAAGTGACTGACGCAGCCAGTCCCACCAAGTTATTTAACTGGTACCGGAGGAGTTGATTGGAATTATTTATTTCCAGCTCATAAACCCACATGCTGCCTTCTTCTCTCTTGCCAATTAACAGTATTACTTAGCACTAATAGACTGCTTTCATTTTCAAGGGGCTTAAGACGACAAATTAATCACCTCAACATGTCTGAAAGGAACAGATGGTAATGAAGTATTAACGTTGCAATTTCACAGTTGGAAAAGCTCCTGAGAGAGGGGGCTAGCAGCGTCTGGAGGGCACCTGTGTGGAGCCGGGGTTCCTGGGTCTCCTCTCCGCTCCAGGATTCTGCTTTATCCCAACCTCACCACCCATTGCTTTTCCTAAGCGAAACTACACGGGTTTTCTTATTCCATCTTTAAGAGGGAGTAACACCCAGGAGGCCTCTCTTACCTCAGCACGTCTTCAGATAGGTCATTACTGCTTTGGATTTAAAAGACTAAATGTCTATCCAATAATGCAATTAGTCCAGCTTGCCATTATTTCTCACTGCCTATAAGCAGAGAAGTGATCAGAAAGAAATACAAATTGACATTTTCAGGAGAAGACCAAACAAATAAATACAATGATTTTAAAACTGATATGACATCGACTAAGCAACTTCTTAGTTTGTTGGGGTATTTTTGTGGCTTGGTTTTTTTTTGTTTTGTTTTGTTTTTGAAGAATTGACTTAACTATGGAAGGTTTTTATTTAAAGCACTGAGAGAATATCCTCTATTTCAGCGTTTAACCCCTCAGTCAAAGATTATCTCAAGTTACAACTGTGCAATAAAGTCAGTCAGTGTCAAATGTCTGACAGGTTTTGGCCTCTCCTCCAGGAACGGTAACAGTAAACATGGTAAAACATCTCCTTTGTTACTGAAGCAAGATAATAATTCAGAGTGAAATGAATTACTGTAACTGTTGTGCAGAGCTATTTCATCAGCATGCTGATATCAGTATCAATTCCCTTCGATCTGTACTGAACCACTGACCTAAGCACCTCAGCCCATTATCAATCCTATAGCCATCAAGTAGCATAAACACTTCAGTTCTAGAGACACCAGTTAGCATCTAGGGGCGATGTAACATATCCAAAACACTGCATGACCAGGTGGCTGTTCCCATACTTCAAGGGAAAGAAGGAGCACTGAGGCATATGGGTTAAGCTTCCAGTGTGCCCTCACCAAGGAGGATTCGTGCGAGAGGCAGCCCCAACTTGATGAGCTGTAAGTGGTACCTGAGCACTCAGGCTGGGGAGCAGAGGCAGTGTGACGCGATGCAAACTGGTTCGCAAATGGGGTCAAGAAAATAACACACCCTGATTTCACCCTAGCTTGACAAGCATCTCTGTTCAGCATTGACCCGCTCAGTTATAAATCTGATGTACGTTCTGCTTCTACTTTATTTATATTTAAAAGTAGAATGTAATGGATTTGCATTTTCCTAAGTTAAAAAACAATAAAAAAATGGAGATAGAGTTCTCACATTTACAAGAATAACACTTGAACAGAGCTCTAATATGAAGAATACTTAATATACAACCTGACTGCATTTAAATAAACAAATAAAAAATTTGAAACGAAATGCAAAGTGAATCCAAATTCCTTTTTTTAAGATGTATCCATCGTACAACTGAAACAATTTGTATTATCCCTGTAGTTAATATTCAGATGAGTATTTTTGGGGGGTTCCCCCCTCCCCCCAAAATCTCTATTAATATGCCTTGTACTTTAATCCTTTCCAAAAGCACAGGAAATCCTCAAACACAAACACTATTTTTGTTACCAACAGCGACTCCAATTAATATCCTAAAGACTCACAATGCCTGTGGTAAGTGAGCATCTGTTTTTCTTGATTCGCAAACCATTCGTGTCCTTTCCCTTTGTTTGTAATTTACTATTCTTATCCAGGAATGACAATCAGGGTTTAGTACTGTAATAGCAAATCCATACCAATGCATAAACTACAGGTAATTCACACTAGAGCTGTATAAAATCTAAGAGTTTTTCCAGCTTTTATAGTGTACAACAGCCAAAGCACTCGAGGGACTTTGCCATATTATTCCAGTCCCTTCTGCAAACTATCACTTTCTGACCGGTTTGATATTGATCCTATGTTATCATTTTCCAAAAGTTGGGGGCTTTATTTTGGAGGAGTGCTTGGGATGGGAAGGAGAATCAAGATTATTCCACATGTCAAATAGCCTAAAAGTATGGATTGTGATGGTCATGGGAGAAAGGTACAGTTGCTATTTTAAAGCTTTAGTTTAACTGTTCAAATCTTTCATTTTCCTGCACACCTGAGGACAAGCTAACAGACAACACCAAGTTTTAAGGCCATTATAGTGCTTAAAATTCTCCAAGTGTAATATTTGAAGAAAGGAAGAAATCAATGTTTGGTACTGCTTATGATAAGCTGGCCCATCAAATAAGTCTGTATAGAAATTGTCTAGTTAAATGCTAAATAACAGCAGAAGTTACTTTTTTTTTTAGTTACTCATTACTTCTTTACTTCTAGTAAAGCTTTAATAAAAGGAACTTTTAACATCTAGGATCATTATCACAACTTGGATGCTCACAGCTACACAGGCATCCTGAGCAAGGCGTCATACTCCAGTGATTTCAGACTTGGTTTGTGCAGAAGTCATTTTGAGTTCAGACTTTATTGAGGCCAAAGTCCCAGGGCCTGAATGAAGCCTCCTGAACTCAAAGTGAGTTTCACAGGACCCAGCTCTCTATAATTCCACTTTGTCCAGGGATGAAAATTTGATCTTGAACTACTCTACGTTATTAAATTAATGCATCACAGCACATTCCATCTAGCACTTAAGGATTTTCTAGCCAAATTTTAAAACTGCCCTAAGCACCAGAGACTCCTCTTCATATACATGTCAGGTTAACGTTATGTAGACAGCCTGCTAACTTACTGTTTTAGGAAGCTGGGACAAAAACCAAACCAAAAAAAGCACAACCACACACATTTACAGAAGAACAGATAATTCCACAGCAGTAAGTTCTCTGACACTGCAAGTTTTCCTTTTGAGACAGAAATGAATGTTCCTCCTCTCTCTTCATCAAAAAAATATTGCACATTGCTAGTGCCCTGAAGAATCATAGACATTGACCAAAGGCCACATATGACACTAAAAATAATAGTCTCTGCTTCCTTGACAAACTTTTCACTTCCAACAGGCCCTGCACTACAGCTGCATTACAGTACCATAAAAGGTTTCTCGCTGGGAAATTGTTTGCCGAGTTGTTTTTGAGGGAAAAGAAATATTTCAGCTGCCCATATGGCCAAGGCACTCAGAGCTAATAACCTCAGCACTGTACTTTGGTGAAGACACAAAGTCTCACTTCCAGCAGACGCTTGACGTCAGACCAGACAGGGAACACAAGAGGAGCAAAGGTTACATGCGAACTGTCACCTCTGGTTTATGCAACAACAAAATAACCAGTGTTCAGGATAGATGCACATCAAAAGAATTCACTGGAAATGACTTTTAATGTAAGCGAAACAAAACTGCTCATGATTTGTAGGGTATGATAGCGTGACAGACTCATCTGAACAGCTTTTGTTTCATGTCTCTAATAAACAAGCATTCAAGAAGTAATTCACATTACATGAGTCATCTTTGGTAATACTGTACATTTGTGTCAATCACTTGGTAAACATCAGTTCTGGATATTTAGAGTGTAATTCATCATAACTACAAACTAACTGGAAAGTTGCAGGAGCATCCTCCAATTGTACATCAGCTTGCAAAGGGAAGAGTTCAGACTAGCAATATTGAAATTACTTCACAGAGTTATGTAGCAAAAGTTACAATTCTTTGTCAGGTAGCATTACACTAGTTTGTCATTGTGTCTACTGTTAAGGTAGGTTTATAGTCAGCATTATTACAAATTAACAGCAAAATAGCTCCCAAAACAATTTAAGGGAGTAGGACTGAAAGCTAGGAACTTTTATTAAAGCATCATTTTCTAACTTCGTTTTCTAACCCTAAATTATTAAAATAGAGAAAAAAAATCATCATTCTTTTAAAAAGATGCATCATTTAGAAAAGAAGTCTCATTCCCTACAAGAGGATTTAAAACTAACACAGAGGAATAAAACAGTGCTACATTAAATACAGCCAAGAGCATTCAGATGGCATGATGTAGGTACAACCTTATGTATGTCCTCTGTTATTTGGCCCAGCCACGGGTTTTCCCTTGCGTTGATGTGTATTTGATGGTCACCGAACTTTTCCCACTTACCCTGAAGTGGGTTGTCCACATGTATTGTGTTAACATGTAACAGTTGGTGTTTATTTACACTTTAAAAGCAGCACAGCTGTCCGACAGCTGTGGTCACTCCACTGCAGTACTGGAACAAGCACAACAGCTCGGATATCTCAGGGAATGCATCATTGTTCTGAACGGTCTTTTTTTCCCCATTTTATCAGAAGATGGCTCCTTGTTGCTTTTCCCAGCCAGCTCAGCAGGCTCTGTCTGGAATTGTTCTATTTGAATCTCAAGATGTTTTTGAATGGCTAACCCAAGAACTTCTGGATCCACAGATGCCCCATACACTTCCCATGTCATTCCTTCATCATCCCATCTCACTTCACGTACTGGAGATTTAGGGGCCTCCAAATCTTGCTCCAGGTTCACCTCTGGGAACACATGCGAGTGGCCTTCTGCTGCAGCTGCTGGGCTTGTTGCCACAGATTTGCATTCCACGATTGGAAGAGTTTGTACCTCGGCATCTCTACGCTCAAGAGCTGGTTTCAGTCCTTTAGTTAGATCATTCATAGAGGTCATAGTCCACATATCCTTAGTTGTCATTACCGTGTCTGCACCTTGCTGGCTACTAAAGGCAACACAGGCAGCCTTTGTTTCTGGAGGAGCTCTCTCCTGCTGAGCAGAGTGTTGAGCATGTTGCAGTTGTTCTCCAGGAATGCTGCAGCACTTCAGGGCTCTCTTGGCATCCAGGCCTGTTTCACTTACTGAAGACACCAGCTTAGGGTATGTCAGAATGTCTGAAGTAGAAAAGGAATGAAAATAGCCAGGTGCTGCCTGCTCTTTTCCCGTCTCGCTAACCGAGCATACCAACCGCGGAACAAGTTGTATAGATGGTATGGGCAAAGAATGGCAATAGGCAGGGATGGTGGCATCTACTTTCATACAAGGCTCCTGCCTTATATTACAGGGCCCTGCAGAATTGTTATGAACTGTCATCACCATGGGTGAGTATGCAGAGTTTGGAATATTGCCATAAGTCAGACCACCATGAATAATCCCTGTGGCTTGACTGAACATTGTCCTGTTTGAGAAACCATTTCCAGGCATGTGGGGTCCTAGAACAGCAGCATGAAATGTTCCAGGATCTGTGTAAACAGTAGTGTTCCGTGGAATACCACTGCTGTCGAAGCTATTTGTGGGTACTTTTTGGTCTCTAGGTAGAACTGGAAGGTGAGTCACAAGGTTTTGATAGTGAGATGTATTTTCATTTGTTTCTGATCCATATCTCTGTGTTTGGAAAGACATCCTAGCCACTGGTGGACCATGCCTGCAGCTAGAAGAGCTTAGGCTGGAGTGAGTAGCACTGGTTTCTATGTGAGTGACATAAGTCTGCTGTCTGCAACTGCAATTTAGGTCTGAGTGGCTTCTCTGAAGGGCAGCTCCTGGTTCTTCCATTTCATGCATGTTTTGCTGGTGTACAATGCAGGCTGAAGAAACATTCTCAACAGTGCTGCTCTTTACACACATCTTAGTGTCCCCCACTTCCCAGGATGCTGGGGACTGTTCAGCAATAAGAAAATTATTTGTAGTCTTGGTTCTGCGCTGTGAATTGTCATCGGCTGACTGATTGCTTATGGTTTGGACCACTGATCCAAGTCCCATCATCCCAGACTGCGAGGACCATCCAGGACTCGGTGTACGCCTGGCATCACTTTCATTTCCCAGGGTATAGCAGATGGTGCTACTGTGGCTTTTCTTCAGCTCCTGGTTGTTGCTTTGCCTTTCCTCTAAAGTTGATTGCCCAGTGCAGGCCAGACTTGAGGAGCTCTTTGACAGGGGGTGGCTGTTGACATTCAAGAGACCGTGACAAGTAGAACTGAGTGCGTCCTGGTAGGAATGAGTGTGGAGCTGGTGGCTGTCAGCTGACATGGCAAAGAAGAGATATCTGCAAGAAATTGTGGAGAAGAAAAAGAAGCAATTTAAGAAGGAAAGATATGCACCGGAAACTATAATCTCTATTGACCTTCTGCCTGAGCTTCTTGGTCTTCACAGTTCACAAATACTTTTTTAAAAAATAGCAGTCTCTCTGTACTCAGACTGGCCAGTTACCATTTTCAGTTTCCACAAAGGGCTTTTCCCTGAATCAGATTCTGGATTTATTGAAATTCTCTTTTTTTTTTTTCCATTTCATAAAACACAAAGGGAAAAAAATTCTTCTTGGTTTCTACCTTTAACAATAACAATCTCAATATTGCCAAGTGTCATCTCCCCTGAATTTACTGGAGCCATTTTTAGGACATCCAGAGATGTCATATAACTTAAGCAAAGACAGAAGTATTTTTTTAAACAAGATAGCTTTTTGCTACAGTGTTCATTAAGCCAAGGATATTAACGGTATTGTCCAAACAAAAAAAACGTTCAGTTTTTAGTCTTCTGGCATTGTAATTTCATAAGTTATCCAATCACCCCCGGAGCTTTGAAACATTAACAAAGCCTCAACAACTGAACAAGTTCTCCCTTTCTCCCCTACCCATCCTAACAAGCTTCTTTGGATTTCACTTCACAAGAAGATCACTGTTTTAGCCAACTGTTTCCACAGAGTCCACACAAGTGTACAGTAGCTGTGGACAAAACTGTTGTTACCACCTGTGGCAGAGAAGACAGGACATGAAACCCAAGGAAGTGAGCTCTGCCAGGCCTGTGTGGAGTCAGTGCCAGTGTTCCCAGAACAAGTAATGCTGAGCAACATGGTGTGAAGATACTCAGCTGGCCCATGACAGGGTCAGCAGGCTTTCTAGCTTGTGCTTACCACTGGCAAGATGGAAGGCGGCAAAAGATGGATTCAGTGAAAGGCTGGAGGTGAAACTCCCCCAGGAACCACTGCGCTGGATGGAAAGTCTGCACAGAGTCTGTTAAGAGAACATGCTTCAGTGCACGGTTTGGGCTTCTTGTGCCAGTCACCTTCGGAAATCCACAAGTTCACACTGGCTATGGAAGGTACATACTCACTGCACCAGAAGCAGGGTAAAAAGAAAACAAGAAACTCTTTAACCAAAGTTTTGTGGTTCCTCTGTCCTTTTTCCAGTGCACTCAGTCACCCCTTATTGTTAGAAAACACTTGTTTCCACTGGTTGGTATAATATCTTATATGTTGTCAGCATTTATGTTAGCACTTCCACATCTAAGAGAAGTTGTAATTGAAGATTTTCAATCTAACCCGATTTAGTGATCCATTTCTGCTGATTGAATCAGATCTTCCATTGATTGACTACGCACATTCCCTTGGTGTCACAGAGGTCTTGCAACATTTGTATAACTAAGTTATTTTAATATGCCCATATATCTGTATCTCTCTACACACATACATATAAATATACCTCTTTCCTAAAATAAACCATTCTGTTGAACAGAAAAATCTAGAGCATTTATTCAATGCTTCCAGGTCACGTACTACAGGGTAATTTGTTGTGCAGAAGTGTAGTGGAAGCTACAAGTTCTCATCTTAGAGAACTTTCCATCAGCTGCACTCTGTACACTCTGCCTCCCTGGCCAGACTCCTAAAGAAACCTTCACAATTTCTTGTGAACCGTATCACCGAAATAAAAAGGAATGTGTGGAACAAGAAAGGTACGTACACGTGGTGGACAAAAGCACTCTGTAAACGTATCAGGAAAGTTCACTCGAAACACCAAGAGACCAGTGGCTGCAAGGGCTCCCGTTCAAGCTTACAGGCTCAGAGTCATCTACCAACATAACCGATAAAGAGCACGCCTTTTGCTCCATCCCCAAACCAAGAGCTCTGCTGCTGATCCAGACAGCTATCAGTGCTTACGCTTGTAATTCCATTTTCATTGTTAACTTTGGCAAGCCAATAGTTCAGGTTGCAATTTTCCCATCACCTGAAATCCACTTGCATTGGCTATTTTCCATAACGAAATTAAATACAGCAAGACGACATTAAAAAAGAACGGTATTTACAGTCACTTCTTTGAGAAGCTTCTCACTGTGGGCTGCGTAGTAGGGACTTGCGATTGGCAGCAATATCCTCTAGCATTACGGTTCACTCAAATTTGGACTGTATGCAGAGAAAAGGCAGTTTCCCCTCCTTCCTACCTACTTGTTCAGTTGAAAGTTAAACTCGTTACAGACTCCACCTGCACCAAGCCTGCTCTTTATGCCACACAGCCTCTCTGGGCTGTGGGACTCCACAGGCTGGTGGCATCTAAGGACAACACAAAGGCACTTTTTCTTCCAGGAATGGAATTTCAGTTTCCTGGGTTAGAGGCACTGCTGAGTGCAGCTGCACTCGAAAGCAACCACTTCTTGCCAGGCTGGCCATCAATGTATTTCCACGTGTTTTGCAAAAGCTCTCACAAAATCTCAACACTTAGAAGCAGGAACTGGGAAAATGATAGTTTTAAAACACTTCGCTCGTCTCCTCCAGCGTGTTATCTATCCTGTGGCCACTTACACATATGGGTATAGTCTGCCACATAGAGTTCAAAGGAGACAATAGGATTAAACACCAGAGCATAGCTGTCTGCAAGGTGAAGATCTTACATTTAATCTCTTTAAAAGATAACACCTGCCAAGGCGCTCACACACACTGGGATGAAACAACATTTACTAATGAAAATCCTCAGTCATAAGTATTGAGTCTCGGGTGAAAGGAAGCTTCAAACATTTCCTGTTACAGATGATATAAGGCTGTGCAAACTTTGAAGAGCTCTCTCTCAAAGTTTCCAAAGTTCAAATATGTATATATACACAGATACCAAGACCTCTATTTGCTGTCTTTATGTAGCATTGCTGCAGAAACCTCTGTAACTGGAAGAAGTGATGCAATTTGAGATTGATTCATCATCTGAATGTGAAGAAACACGTTCAGATGAATGAAACAGTCCAATATATTGACATCACTGAAAAAAACATCCAGGGTGATGTTTGCAATGAAACCTACAACGAGAACTCTGAAGAGATTTATTTTTGCCCCACCCACATAGACTCCAACTGCAGCTGAAATCAAGACTAAACACGGGTCAATGCTACATACACCACACATGTACAAATAAATATATAACATTATAACCAGCAACTAGCAACAGCATTTGAACATCTTCACTCAGATAGACCAGCGTTCCATGCTAACACAATTGTATCAATTATCCTATGACTTTTGGACCTTAGAAACAATGGGAGCAATTACCAGTTAAGTAAAACAGCATGTCACCTGATAACTTTAGGACAGGGGATGGAAAAAAAAACCACAACAAACCCACAACAGTAAAAGAGAAAACAAAGCTCCATTCAAAAACGACGAATCAGCTTCCCTCAGAATAATGCACTTTCCCATCGTGTTGAAATCCAAAGATAGGTTTTCTCAGACAGCCTGAACATTTCCCCATTTATGCGTCTCCTATTGCTTTCTTCCTCCATTCCTTGCTCCTTTTCTCCGCTCTGGAAAGACCTGTGAGCCCTTACACAACCAGCACATTTTGCCCACCTGGCAGAGGCCAGGCCCTGAGCCAGACTCGTGCACATGGAGCTCTGCATGGAGGGTGGTGGCTGCAGAACAAATCGAAGTCTGGTAGACCTGGCCTTTCCTCACCTCTGCTGCAGCCAAATGCCGCAGCATTTCACAGTAGCATAAGCGAGCATGCAGGTGTGCCACCAACCACATCAGCTTCCTGATCCTGATTTTTCTTTTTTTTTTTTTTAAACTGATCATCAATCCAGTCACACCGATCACTAAGACCAGCACAGGGAGAAAACAGAAGACCACTCTCCTCTGCAGAAACACAAACTTACTAGTGGCATAAACCCAGAACAAACGTGCACATGCAGTGCCCTTATTCCTAAGGCTTTGGAAATAGCATGTAATCCCATACCCACATTCCCAAACTCTACATTTCACATGTGCAACGCCGGCACTGATTCCCCAGGGGACACAAAAAGTCTTACAGGTAGGTAGACATCCCTCCAGAAGAGACACACACCAGAGGCACTGTATTTCCCAGGTGAGCTCATGCAGACTGCGCCCAGCTGATGACTTCTGAGAAGGGGCAGGAAGCAGATGCGTCTGGGTGCGCACACCAACATTTATACCAGGGAGGGGCTGGGGGCAGGTACCGAGTATGGGGGTGACAAACTTCTTTTTAAAAAAAAAAAAAAATTGAACAAAAAAAAACCCAAACCCCAACCAAAACATGGAACCTCTCAACGATAATTTCACAGTCAAGCAATGCCATTGTATTTTGTGAATCAGGTAATCAGGAATAGATTACCCACGTGAAACATGGATATAAAGACAGCTGACTTGCTGGGTACTTAGGGACCTGAAACAACTTTTCTGCACATGTTGGGTGAAGAAGACTACTTTGCTTAACTTTGCTCTCTAAAAAGTAAATATGTAATGTATAGGAAAGTAATTTTATTCAAAAATACCTATTGTAGATTCTGACTTGATCTGAGAGATTTTCATTTGGAAATTCAAAGGAAATCTGCGCCTGAATACACAAACAAGAAAGCATGAACTTTGAGGCAGATACTCTGCTATGAATATATAGAAAATTATTAGACAAGCAGAGAAAGGATTAGGATAGAAATGGAATTAACATCCACTATTTTTGGCTTAGCTTCAGATAGCTTATGAGGGGATCTAGGCTGCTTTCACTAATTCCACTGAACTACTTTAAAGCAACAAATGTGTATTTTGCTATGACTTATGATTAAAGTTGCGACCTATTTAATGCACTAGTAAATTTAGTCTCAGGATATTAACTGTCATGTATGTATTAAGTATCACGTATGTTATCGATTGAAAGATGTTCACTGGTAAATTAACTATGATTCAAAAGTTCTTCAGTATTTTTATATTGCATGCATGTACTTTCAATTACAATTTTGACAACAAACACAGTGGATATAAAGTGGAATAATTCCTTACTATCATGTCAATATGTAGAGCAAGCTTTCATGTAATATATAATACCACATAATATTTCAGTACGATTGCATTTAGTTCCTGCATTATATATTTGCCAGTGACTACTTTCTTCCCTGCAGTGGCAGGCTTCACAAGAGTGATATGATAAACAAGACATCCACAAACCAAATCATACGTTTCATAACAAGGATAGTAACGTGGGATACAAAAATAAGATGATGTGCTAATAATGAAAGAATTCCAGCTATGCTTGCATTTCCTCCAACAAGTAAAGAAAGAAACTACAAAAATGCCATGAAAGTAACTCAGCTGCTGGATCTTTTATCCCAGGAAAGGATTTTTTTCATTTTAAGTACTGTTTTGAGCAAAAATCTGCACCACAACTTAGCACACTGACTATGCTTGCTCATAAATAGTGTTACTAGAGTAATTAAGTATATTGCGATGCAGTGTGAATCACTGAACAAATTAAACAATACAAGTTGCAGAATTTGGGACGAGACAAAGAGGAATTTCATTTAAAATGTAATACTATTCACTAGAAAAATACATGCAATGCCAGAGAATTATTTCTCTAAGTTTTCCCCAGTTTAATTTTGCTTTATGTAACTGTGATGGCCAACTCAAGAATCAACAGGACTTGTAATAGTGATTGCAGGCTGTTTCACCCTCTTTTTTCACTTTGTTAATCATGCACTAAGAAAAAAAATTCTTTTTCTTCATACATTTAATTTTTGTGCTTTCAAACCCAGCATCTGACTACAAAAAAAAGTGATAAATCAGAGCCAATTTCAGAAGTGAGAGCATTAATATGCAAGTGTGGAATTTGGAAAAGTTAGGTGATTTGATCCATACCAAAATTTTTGGATGATGGCTGTTAGTTTCAGCTACTGACCAGGACCCTCCGGTGTGAGCACTAGCACCTTTCGAGAAGACAAGCAGCGTTAGGGCATTGCAAGCCCAGAATTCGCTCCTTCATTTGCATCATTCTGGCCCTGCTGTGCATCAGCACGTGGTAACCTGTACAATAATCAGCTTCATAAGACAAACACAGAATTTCTGCAATAGCACCAAACTCCAAAGACAAACACATGTATGTTTTATGCAAGGAGAACAGTGTGATTTTAATTAACTTATGAGATTTACTTGAATAGAAGGCTGCTATATGTAGGTTCTTAACTCTATTTGATCTTATTACAGATACCATGGTTATAAATTTGAAAAGGCAAGAGCAGTTTATGGTCAAAATGGCAGAACTTTAATTACAACGTGAGGGGCAGCTCTCACTTAGCCATAAGTGCTGCTGACACCTGCCTGGGACACAAGACAGGACACACAGAAATAACTAAATTTCTGCCTGAACAGCCAAGTTACCTTGGGTACCAGATCCAATACAGCATATACACACTGTGTTCTCTTCAGGCCTGGTGTTTTAAGCAATGTGTCTTCCTTATTGGCCTCCTGAACTTCTGAGATAGATGTTTTCCAGGATAAAATGACAAAAAGGGCTATCTTCTAATATGACATTAATTTCTTTAAGAGCTGTACTCATTTTAAAGAGGCTTATACCACCAAAATTAAAAAAGGAATCGAGTATGGTCACGTCTAAAAATTTGTCGCTGCTCGCCCACATTGAGAATTGCTGGTAACTTGCACAAGATAAGAAAGATCTGTTTTGCACTTACACAAAGATTGACATGCCAGTATTATGACACCTGACAGCCTCTCCCTAACTACACTCCCCTGAAAGAAATAGTCCGTTAACATTAATCACTAACATCTACTGTTGGGCGGGGGGAGTCGAACCACTTGAAAGGCATTGGCAAAACAAGATTAGCCATGGTAAAAAGCTTAGAGATTCAAGTGTCTGGGATTAGTTTCTTATGGTTTTAATTGTTGTTTTATTTTGTGAGGTGTAAGGGAAAGGATGAAATAGAGGAGTTAAAATAAGGAAAGAGGTATCACTCATCAGGGAACTTCAAGGACTTTCTCTAAATTCTGTAAATACAACTATATCAATGCAACTAGATTAATACAGAATCAGGTTGAGACCCCAATTACTTAACCTTTAATCCGTCGTCTTCCTTTAGGCTTTCCATTTTGCAATAGCACTGTAAATTAACTATGCCTTGTTCAGTTCAATCTGCTAATGCCCTCTTGTAAGTATTTTGGGCCATCTTATAATATTTACAAGTATCAGACAGATCTACAGGACAGACTGATCTGGGCATCTACAAATTCCATCAGACACACACAACAGACATGTGCATACAGAGTATGTGAATGAACGGGATCATTTTTTCAGTTCTGCAACACTAGAAGCACCGGTGACAGCGGCGCATGTGATCACCATAATTCACTTGTAGGAAGAGGAGTACATTTGACAGGCTAGAAAACACAAGAGCAGAAGGGTTATGACACTCAGTGCTAAGCACAGCAAAAGCATGGATCGTGTGTGTTTTACATATATATAAGCTGACCAGTCACAGCTGTTCTTTCATTTCTGTTAATTACCACTTTGCCTATCTGGCTTGGCTTGATAACTCCAGGCCTGACTTTGTCTTTTCCCCGTCTGAAGCTGAACACACTGGACAGACATCTCTGCATTGATTGGAGTTCTGCAAGATAAAAAGGAAAGAGTGCCCTTTTCACTGAGTATTAATGAGCCTCAGCTGTCTTCTTACTTAGGACCCAAGCAGAGATGTCTTCCCCCATAACACTGAAGCTACCATGGGCAGCCTGGTTACTGGTGACCTCACCAGGGGATAATACAATAGTTGCCATATCAGAAAGTGAATAGATTCAAACATCTGCCAGTACATTCACCTCAAAGCAGAATGGCAAGGCCATCACGTCCACAGTTATCCAAATAGCGTAAGAAAAGTCATGCAAGAGGATGAGCATTCGCTTTTAAGAAACAGCAGGGGCAGCCCACAGCCCTGGTAGAGTCTGAGCCAGGAAAGCAGAGCTGGGAACTCTAAATTCTAAAATGAAAAAGGCTAAAATGAGAGCGTCATAAGAGAAGGGCCTGAGAAGGATGAGCCAAAGGAGAGTATTTTAATGACAACTTTAACAGAATTCCCAGGAAAGAGAATTCACACAGGGCTGTAAATAAGTTATTGGGAAACCAGAGAGGGGTGCACTCTATCACAAGGGAGGCATGTGTTGGGATGTCGTCCTGACACCACCACATGATGCACTGTGCAACTACGCGTCCTCTTCACCACCATTCCTTATTTAATCATCTGTCCCAGAAACAACTTCAAAGACCTCTTACGATTTTGATCTTTTTATAGAAGAAATTTATAAGCAAAACATCATTCCCACCATGTCTCCATGTGCATATAGACCTACCTCAGCGTACAAGCTGTCCTACAATATACATGACAGAGCTAAAATAAGAGATATTGTACAGTCATATTTCATGCTCGCTGTTAGTATTTGACAGCTCACCTGTTTAAAGCTTGTCTCTTCAGTCAGAAGACTTAAAACTTTTTCATTACAAATGAGATACGCTGATATGGTCATGTAATCAGCTGTTTTCAGCAGCTGGGGCTTTAAAAAAAGAAAAACCACCATCAAATATCATGACAGCAGGCAACCCTGACCTAGAATCATGCTAACAGTGAACAGTGGGTGTCTACAGAAATGGTACATTAATAAAATTGCCTTTCTGGTTTAAGCAGAACAGAATTATGCAAAATGAAACTGTTAATTCAGCTGCCAGATTTATGCTGTTAAGAATTGCTGGCTACTGATATCCACTGGCAGCGCTAAAGTCTTATGAGAAAAACGTTTCCTAATTTCTTTAGGAATTTAATCTTTCATGCATGAAATTTGCAGTGACCTATCTACATTTGGATTTATTTCAGAGACGGACACTAGGTGAACCTTTTCCTCTTCACAGCAGAGGATCAAATCCTATTCCGTCACACATACCAATTTGGAGGGGAGAGGGTCAGTCTGGTACTAAACGGCTCATCCTCCTCAGAGCTCCCTTTCTGGGTCCACTCTTCAGTCCTGAACAGACTACCCCCAAAGCAAACCCATTGATCTGGAATTCTGCAAAAACACATGTCCATAGCTTGCTCAGCAAGCCTCTACCCATCAGAGGCCCAAGCCTGCAAACTGGGGGAATCACAGTTGCCTGAGAAGCATCATGATCTTAAAAATCATACAGAAAATCAAAAGCCTGTTTATGGCCTGCTTTCAATCTCACAGCAAGGGAGTATAGCTACATACTAATGCAATCTTCTTACAAGAGGCCAGCAGTCTGCAAGTCCAACAAACTCCACCCAAACTAAGTGGCTAAAATATCTACTTGTAAATTCATGTGATTTAGTAGAAAATATTCAAAGCATCATTTTTGCTGTTTGCTTAAAAGCTTAAGAGCAACAGTTAGAGGGAAGATATGAACTCAGCAAGCTCAAATCTGCCTCAGAAGTACTGACTAGATATAGCCACAAGTACAGCAGCTTTCATGTTCACGTCATCCTTAATAGAAGGCAATTTCTATAGCTGGTGACAAACAAAAGTAACAGTAATCAGAAGCTCTCCAAACATGTATGTCTGGATAAAGGAAAACAATATTTACAGAACAAAAGATGCTCCACCAAAACAATCAAAGATGGTTCATTGTTCTTCTGTATGTAATAGTGAAATCTCTTTCCTGCCTAAAAAAACCTGGCAACTTATCTAGCAAGACCAATTAGTTCACCCTCATTTCTTGTTCCCTTATTTTTCGCTGTGATTGAACACTACAGAAGGGCTACAAAAACCCCTTTAATTCTTTATTTGAATGATAATGTTATGAACTGTACACAAAACATTGGAGAAAAGAAAGATTCAAAAAGGCATTCCATCTACCTCCAGAATTTGCTCTCAGCAGCGGTAGGGAGAAGACTGACAGAAGACTGTCTTCTAGATTATAAAAAAACAATTGGTCAGTAATTAGAAAGAGGAAACAATGCCCTACTAATTCTGTCTGTGCTCACTGACATACAGTATGACCTTGAGCAAGTCATTCATTTTGTGACTCAGTTTACTCATCTGTGACTCAGGGATTAGATGCAGAAGCCCCTGATGTAGGTATTTAAAGGCTTAATTCATGATTGCAGAGCATTCTGAAATCCCCGAATGAAAGATATTAAATATAAGACATTGAGGAGAATCTATTCAGGCCCTTCTTTCGTAATATTTGGTTTGAAAGAAATAAACAGAGCATCTCTACGTGAAATTCTTGTTGCACTTGTAGAAAACACATCATACCAGTAAAGTTCAGACACTACCCATGCCTCAGAAGCATCTGGTTAAAGCACCCCCTCCTCCAGCTTCCCAGCATCAGGTGAGGATGTGTAATTTTTAGGATTCCAAATACATAAAACTAGTATTAATAGAATTTCTCAAATTAGGTGTCATATTTATACACTGTATATCATATGATATACTATGCATGCTAACAAGATGCGTATTATATATGCATGGTGTATGAAGTAGCAATGATTTATTATAAGTAGATTCATTATACCTTTATAAGCAGAGCTGTCACAACTGCAGACCACGTTGTCATGCATTCACTTACAAGCTTTTATTTACTATGATGAACTTTTCATGGAAACCTCTCTGGCAGAGAGATTCCATGACAAATTTAAGTCTTTGGTTCTCACTGCAAGCTGTCTTTTATATTTCTTTAAGCTGGAAAAGAACCAGCAACCTCTGTCCAGAGGGATAAGTGGTGCTACACACATAAAACTGAAAAGGACTAAAGAAGGCCATCTAATCGTGTTTCATAGCGTTGCTAGAAGTTGCCTTTGTCTGACTGTAGTATAAGCTAGCTTTGAAACTATATAAACAAAGAATATGGGAGGGACTAGGAAGAATAAGTTTCCTTTTCAAACTTGATATTTTGCCATAAATAACGGTTATTATGTCCAAGTGTGGTGTCTCTTTCTCAAAAAAGCAACTCTCCCAGTTACTCTGTGGTTAATCAGACCTATGTGGGCAACTATTATCTATAGTTTTCAGAAAACATCTGAAAGGGATGAAAGGGAACATGTCTCTACTCTCTCAGGACTGAGAGAAGAAAAACATTAGAGCTTGGCTACAGGAGAGCCCATGCTCACAAGATGCCATCAAAAGCTTAAGGAGAGAAAAAACAAGACACAGTAAAGCAGAAAGACTAAAGCTTGCAAATGTTTTGTGAAATCTAAGTACGCAAAGAACTGCCTCAAGAACTTATGTTTACATCCTGCTTTATGTAAACAAGCAAGTTTCCCCTTTTCTTGGTTAATCTCAACCACAAAATGAGTTACAGAAGTCCCTACTTCCTTATTAACATTTAATAATGTCAGAAACACAAAATACTGAGGTATAAATTCAGAACAACTTGGGAGCTACAAGGCAATGCAGGTTCCCACCATCACCAGGGTAGAGGAAGATCCCACCTGTATGACATGGACAGCTAGAGGATCGCTCTTTAAGCATCTGCTGTTAACTGCTAGCAGCCAGATACTGATTATAAAGAATTAAGTCTCTGTTACAGGAATTCTTTGCTTTTCAAATGCTGGTTTGAACATATCCAAACCCAAATGGACAAAACCCTAAGAAGTCTTATAGCTGTTGCTGGTTTGAGCAGGAGGTTGGAATAGGTGAGTTACCAAGGTCCCTTCCAAACAGAATGATTCAATGATTATTTTTTCTATTGTTTTCATAATTTTGTGCTTTTATCTGTCATTGCCAATGAGAAATTTTCATATAGTTTCTCATCCTGAGCCTCAAAAGAAGCTGGAATGTGCAACCATTTTGCAATATTAAACCCTTTGTTTAGTTGATCAATGGAACCTGTTACTGAAATGAGGTAAAACAGGAATGACTTCTGAAAGGAACCACAAAAGTGATCCCTGTATTCTAGAGGCAAGGTGATACATATGAAAGAGGCAATGAACTCCAAAAGTTTCTTTCCGATCTATTAGCACCTTTCTTGTTACTAAATCAACACAAGGACTCCACCCCTTCCACAGTTCAGAGGCCATTCAGAACCAAATAAAAATGCTAAAACAAGATGTATCTTTCCTTGACAACATTTCAAGACGTACTTATCCACCCTGTTCAGTCATAAACACTGAACTTGCCCAGCAGATTCTTTGCAGAAAGCAATAAAATAATTTTAAGTCTGAAAAAAAATATCCAGTTTAGAAGAGTTAGGGTGGCTTTGTGCATTCGGCACCTCTCCAATCCCCATGTCAGGTTTGCTTATTTTGAGCTGAAAAGGACGTCAGATCTTTCAATTCAGCTCAGATGAACTGGGTTCTGTCAGTCTTACGCACTGTTGCCTACGGTAAAGCTCTCCAAGTCAAATGAAGGTCTTACAACTGCTCAATCCCATTAACCTTCATTTGCACACTCAGGTGTGCCCTTGCTAAAGCTTAATTAGCAAATATTCTGCAGATGGAGAAATACTCTTGCTCCTTTCTGTTTTATATTAAATCCATACCGTGTAAGAGTTAAGCCATAATTTTGGAAGACATACTACTTTAAAGATGCACAGAGGAACGGGCCAGTTTAAAGGTGATCTTTCTTACGATGCTTTTTTGGCACAGAATGACGCTTGGATATAGCTCACGTGCTTAATGCGCACACTCAACACCACGCTAGCAAAGATCTGGCTGATGTCAACTTCATTTTGTTAGCCTGTCCCTATTCCCACACTCTGAGTGTATACATACCTAAGCAGCCCCAAAGTGAATTTTTTGTGGTTCCTATTGCTAAAGATAATTTGTCTGAGTGGAAGTTTATTCTGAAGAACTTTAACAGCTTTTGTAAAGGAATGAGACCACCTTCTTCCCCACCATCCACTAAGGAATCAGAGGCTACTCCTAAAGGAAAGTTCTTAACACACATATGAACTACCAGCTGCATAGATTTAGATTAATTCAGTAGTTATAATGCATCCATAAGAAACGTTGCATCAAATTATCTCAACCAGAGAGTGGCTCGTTTAGCGTCTCTCAGTTCACTGCCTTCTCATTGTATCCCTCATGCAGATATTTCTGACAACTGTATTCCAACATTTATTTTCATTCTCCCCCTTTTTGCTTTTCCAGAAATGTTCTCTCTCCCTTGCCACTGAAACACTCCCCACCCTGGGATAAAAGATTATTAAGAGTTTGGATGATTCAGATCTTCCAGAATTTTAATAGCTCAAAGAGAAGTGTTTTCACATATGATGCTGTATATGCATGCAGCTTTACAGTTTACACCAGTTAAAAAACTCTAATTACTGTTCAATGAAACTGCAAGAATTTACCAAAAGGCCAGTGCCCACAAACCCTATGGTGCTGCTCATGGTCACAGAGGAGAAAAAAAAAAAAAAAAGAAAGAAGAAAAAAAAGGAAGAGTGCAAGCCTGACAAGGAAAGTAGGAAAGTAAAGTGTAAGATCATTTGCAGCCTACGATTCATACTATACTGTTGTCCTTGGGCCAGAATGGTTTGGGACTACATGCAATAAAATATCACAATATCACATACATCTACCAAAGACACAAACTTTTGTCTCTTTTAAGAAGCAAGGGAATTGCCCAATCACTTAAGGGTCACTTGCAACAATAAAACTATGACATATGATAACAAAAATAGGATTTTTATAGAACACAGAACATGAGTAAATACCATTAGCAACACTCTGTCAAGTTCCTGAGCATTTGAAAGCATTTTCCCTAGGCTGCATTCTCTTGCAAATTGTATAACCGCTTGCAATATCCAAATACAAGGGACCAGTCAAGTGCACTCCATCCTCATTTTAAAACATTAATTATAGGGGAAAGGAATGGAGAATTCAGCCTCTTTAATCTCCAGAAGAGTTGCTGAAGAAGGAAGAGCATTTTGCTGCTGTTCCACATGGAACTAACCAGCCTGCAGACAGGTGTAATGTTATCTCACTGGTGCAGCAAATACTCTGCTCAGCTGGAGTGTTTTGAAACTACCTCCAGTTTACCCTTTGTCTTTGCCCTTAATAGAAAGAAAGTTAAAATACAGAAATACAATGATCATCAATAACAATTTTTGTCTGTTCCACCCCTCCCTCATACACCCTTATTTTTGAAGTTTATTTTGAAGATGTATAGTTTACTATGGAAGGAAAAATGTGGATTTGGTATGGTTATCTAATGGGGAATTAGCACATTTGGTATTATAAATCAGCTCAGACATCAGAAGGCTATATGCAGTTTACTGCTTTTGTTGTTTCTGCAGCCCTAGATAATAGTCAGATAAACTGAACTGTAGCTGCAGCTCTCTCTAGAGTGCAGTTAAGATAAAGTGTCTGGATGGTAAAAAACAACAAAACCTTACAATCAGAGAAGAGCGTTTTACAGAATAGCTGAGCCATGACACGAAAACATGAAGCCCTCATCTAATCCACCCTCATAAACGAAACATTCCCCAAGCCTAATTCTTTTACACAAAGACTCCATGCAGAGGTCTTTGAACTCGGATCTTACTGCGATCTAGGTCCTGCAAACATTCAGACATACGCCTAACCTTACACATGCAAACAACTGTTTGCAAGCTTTAGTCAACATCTTGGTGCAAGGAAATCATCAATATTTTTGTATCATATGATTACTTCAAAGCGTGAGTCACTGGAAAAGAGGTAGATTTTGATCTTGATATGGTCCATCTTATTTATGCGCAAGCTCAACATCTTACAAAATATATTTATCCAATGGTTATCTTTCCAGTCACCTTTCATGCTTAAGAGTTCTCTAAACAGAAATTTATGCATCAGTAAATTCTTACTTTTAATTACAGGAGGTTTTAAACTACAACATATGCACAAAACACTATGGTTTCTGCTTTAAAACATTTACTCTAGTGACAATAAAAAGTCAAAACAAATCAAACCTTTGACTTTGGAAAAGGCATGTTTTGGTTTAAAAGAAAATTTTATTGGTCATTCCAAATACTTACTGATCATTTACCTAGGAAAAAAGAGTGTAAAACAAAGCTGATATGCAGAAGGCACTGAAATATTCCTCAATTTTTCTCTTGTGTTGGATATTAACTTCTCAGGAAATTTAAAAACATGTGGTACACATGGTGGAAAAAACAAGGGAAACCATTCTCTGGAAGATCAGTACTAAAAAGTAACAATTTAAAGCAATACAACTTACTCTTTTCTTTTTTTTAGTATCAAAACCTCAACATACACACAAAAGATAATCAAAAGGCATCTTCATAAACTTGCATATGTGCAAAGGAATAAGATGAATGGGATTATGGGGGGTTTTCTCCCCCAGAGAAACAGTGACAAGTATATTCTAGAAACACTTGCTGAAAGACAAATACATACACATCTAAGTGAAAGACACCAGCACAAAAAACCCCACCTTCTGCAGAACTACATTAAATTCAATTAAAGCTCAGAGTCATAGTTCCCATCATTTTAGTAAAAGAGAAAACTCCATTTTCCTGGGCTTTTCAGTCCAGCTATCCACCCCCTGCTGCCAACACAGCACTTACAGAAGCCTGGGTCTGTCTCTGTGCAGCTCCTCTCCCTTCCCCTCATCTGCTTTGTTACTCTCAAAGACCTGCTGGCAAAACGGAGAGGACTCGGTGTCCTTACAGGAGACAAGAGAACGGGCAATGCATGACTCCCGTGGTCCTTACCTTCCCCCTACTCAGAGATTGCACATCCAGCTTCCCTGTCCAAGTTACTTGGAGGGTATTTAAAATAGATGCTCAGAAATCTGAGGAGAACGAAAGCCAAAAGAGTTCAGATTTCCTTTAGAAACTGGGCTCCTTGATCCGCCTGGTGCTGTTGACACTAAGGTGAGCATATGATAAGGGGAAGGAGGAGGGATTGTTAGAGAGCATCAAAGGCGGGAGACTGGGAGATGGGGTTTCCTTTGCCTAGACGTGACGCCCCTTCCTGCCTCCCCCCTTGGCTGGGGAGGAAATAAAATGGAGCCTGGGAGGGAGGGAGAGAGATAATCCTGTGGCTTCATCTGATTAGAGAAACTGGGCCTGTGCAGAGCCGGCAATGCCGCCAGGGAAGCACAGGGAGGGGAGGCAAAGAGGAGCAGGAAGAGGAGGAGCAGAAGGGGAGGAATAGAAATGATAAGGGAAAAAGGAAAGTTATAAAAGGTATACAAAGGAACTGGTGCCTGGGCCAAGCCACCCTGGATGCGTTCAATTTCTACCCTCATGTAAATGTGAAATCACCAGTAGGAAATACCCATTGCTCCTGGTAATCCAGAGCAATCGGAGGGAGAAAAAAAACAAAACAAAACCAAACCCAGAATGCATCAGTTGTTTAGGCACAGACTGGGAACAAGGACATCCCAATAGATTGAAAAAAGTGAGAGTGTTTGAGCTGAGTAGGAAGAAATGGAAAAAGCAGTATGCTACACAATTCAGAAGAATCTTCTATTGCAAGTCATTTTGCAGAACCTGTTTCTGCTTACTAAAACAAGTCTTAGTTGAACCAAAGTGACTTTAAAAAAATTCCATATCAGCACACACATCTGGGTGTTTGCAGCTGCGGCCTTAGTTGCCCTCCCACAAGCCCCATGCCCTGGCAGCTACATTCCCAGCCATGTCCTCCTCCCTCCCACACCCAGCACAGGCACTCGTGGGCTCACAGCTACCCACCTATCTATGCCCACCTGTGCCACCATGCTACTGTGCCCCATGGGGGATCCCCAACTTGCAGTAGGCTGCGGCCAGTATGGTCCCCCCTCACTGCCCACAGGTGTGAAGGCAGTATCATGCCCTCGCACTTGGCCTGACATAGGGTCTCACCTGAGGGCACTGGCAGGGTCCAAAGGGTGCTGCTCTTGAGCATCCTGTCCCATCCTTCCCCAGAAGGGAAACCCTGCCTCAAGGACCCAGGCATCCAGGACCCTCCAAGATGCCAACTGTGACCCAGGGTGCATTGGGGAACATTGAGGACAGATGTGGACAGAGGAGTCTTGCCCCCCATACATGGTGGCCCATTTCTGTAAAGAATCTCCTCTTTCACTCACCTTTATCAGCTGCTACACTCCGTCATTTCCCAGGCACCACTCCTTGTCTCCACATTGTGAGCTGCTTTTATTTCCTTCTGGCCTATTCCCATCCATTTTTAAAGCTTCAACACAAGGCAGGCTGGTTGGATCTCTAATGGAGCAAAGAAGAAGGATGACAAAACATCACAGAACAATCCTTTCAAGTTCTCTTTCTTTCTGTTCAGGAACGAGTTAATACCTTTCCTGTAAAACACAGCACATTCTCACTTTATTCCTCAGTCTTCACCCGGTACCGTCCCATCATGCCTAGCTCAGTTGGGAGAGGGGGACCAAGACCCCCCCTGCCGTCTCCCTCCCTCCCCCCATGCTTTTAGGAACACAAGATTGCTTTCTAAGTCTTCAAAATGGGCTGCAAAACCAGTCATTTTCTTCCAGGCTTTGTTCTTAAGACACACACCCCCATGCACTCACCGAGTGATTACTCCCTTGGGCTACAGGTCAGGAAGCATTGCAGGGGTTAACAGCCATGCACAGCTCAGCAGCAGCTTTCCGGATGCTTTATTTTACTTGCCACATTTATTATAGCAATGAAGCAGAGTAGTCAGCTGTTTGTGCTGACCTTGTGCATCCTTCTGGCAAGGCCAGAAACAGAAGTTCCTTGAACCCGTCCCTGCCAGAGCACTCTTATCAGTGTTCCTGGTGGGCCAGGATCATGCCCAGGTGACTCTTCCCACAGTGGTATAGGACTGCTTTGATGCTGCAGAGAGGAGACAACTCTACAGCATTTTGCTTCCTTTCTTATTCCAGCAAAAAGCCTTTGGCTGGCATGATGAGAGACACCCCGGCGCTTGTAGCTATTCCAACATTGTTCCATGGGTGCCAGTGTCCAACTGTGGAACAGCCCAGCATGCAATCCTTCCAGTCAAATGCCTCTTCCGAATTTGTCCCAAGTTGCCCAAATGATGTCCCAAGAACATACAAAGGATACGATGTGAGGATAATACTGCATTTCTCTTTTTCTTAAAACTGTCTACGGGAGGAAGTTATATAGCTCTCTTGTCCTGGATTTGGTATGTCCATCAAGGTTGACTATTTCCATTAAAAGCATCAAAGTGAGATTACTGAAAGATACTGGTGACCAACTTTTACCTCAACAGGTTACACTTCTGGGCATCTATAATGATGCAACTGGCATACAGCGTTTTCATTATACATTTAATGAGAAAAGGTGCAAAGATATCTCAAATTTAAATTTGGAGAATTTATTCTGTACCTTTCTTTAACAAAGTTGACAGTTAAAGGAAACTGAGAAGTCAACAGCCTACAGATACATTAGGCTAAATCCAGACAATGTTGATGAATTTGCTTTGGGAAGAAGGGAAACATTGTTTTCCAACAGGATTTTTGCAGAACAGTTCTGGCACTGTTGCTCAGCCTGACTAGCGTTTATATTTCCCTGAGAAATCCACCCAGAGTTTAAACATGTGAGAATGAGTTTAATTTCATGAAATTAAAGTCCTACACCCAGCCATGGAAAAAAGCTTTCAAAATTACTGTTTACTGATTTGTGTGCTTGAAGATCACATAAGAAAGCAAGCCACCAGCCCCATGACTTTGAGTCACCTCATGTGAGGAAAGGCAGTTAGCTCTGCTTGCCTGCTGAAGGACGACACCACTGGGCAGAGCTGTCAGATCTGCAGGCCGGTTTTTGTCACCTCAGCCTCCATCCAGGCAATCAGGGCTTCCACATCCAAGAGAGAAGCAGCCTACTCCTAGCCCAGAAGCCCTTTGTCTAACTTAAAATTCATTAACCCCACTTTGGCCATCTTCAGATGAGGGTATGGGGTGGGAAAACCATACAGCTCTCTTGCTTCCTCCTAAGAAGTTGTACTGAAGCCCTCTGCTCGCCCCTTCCCATTTATAAACCTACAGCCTTTTCTTGCACTGCCTGGACTGCTGTCATTTGTAGTTATTTTTTCATGCCAGGTGGGGTGATTTGGACCTGCCCAGACTGCAGTTGCTGAAGTCCTCCATCAGCCTTGAACCCCCAGAGCTCTGCTGGTGGCAGAGCTGCTCTTTGAGGAGGCAGGTTCAAGTGTCCCCGCAGGGAGAGTGCCCTGCTGGAAGTGCCTTTCTGAGCTGACTCACAAAAACGTTGCTTGCAATTTGTTCATATATCTGTCTGGGGGCTGCTCTGGATGCAAACCCTGGAAGGCTGGTGTTTGCTGTCTGTGGATTCAAAGCCATTTAAGCCAGTGAAGCCGCACCTGCAACCAGACTGATTTTAGCTTAATGCATTTCTGGAATATGTTATAGTCTACAACAATAATGTAGCCCTCCAGGAACAACATGCTGTCTTGTGGGTAACACTGCGCATTTGCCTGAATGTCATCTGTCACAGTCAATTTGGATCAGGTCTTGGATATCTCCATTGTGAAGTATTTTTGAGTGTTTCTGAAGAGTAACAGCACTTTAGCACAGTCCGAATGCGCCTTCAAATAATAACTACTGCACCATAGCCAAACTTAACTTTTACTCTGCCCATAACCAGCCAGCAGCTCTCCACTGTAGATACTTACTGAAATTCCTTATTGAAATTACACATCTGGGCATTGAAATGAATTGCTTATTGTAATTCTGAAATCTGCATTTTGTATGCAGTGCCAGGTTTTCAGTTTTTGTTCATGTTCAGATACCCAAAATAATTCCAGTCAGTCCAATAGAGGAGCTATCACAGCAAGTGTTTTCATGCACACTTGAGCAAGTGAAATGCATCTGAGACTGAAAACATAAAATTGACCCTCACCTTCCATTTGATCTAAGAAGCACAATTATTTCTAACAGAGAATTTTACAATGAAAGCAATTCTGTCACATAAGCAATGTCACAAAAACTCCAAATTAAAATTTTAGAAAAACATGCAACAGCTGTAACTCAAAGAATTTACAGATAGAATCCATCTGATCACGTTAATGTTCTACTTAAGAAAGCGATGCCATATATATATATATATAAATGCTTAACATTAAAAATATCTGTAACTATAGACCATCTTCTCACGTACATGAGTTATTTAAGAAAATGAGCTCTTCTCAAGTTCTCAGACTTCCCAGTACTGACTAAGAACTAGACCCAGAAAGTAGTGTTTAGGTATCCATGCCCAAATAATCATCAGAATCACGACTTACCTCTACTGTCATTTCCCCAAAGTGTAAACCAGTTTGTCTTATTTCTGCATTCCTTCCCCTTCTCCTACCACTCCTGGCACTCATCAGACTCCACAGAGAAACCCTTACACTGCAGGGTTAGATGAGCACTAGCGCTAAGGCAGAGTGTGAATACCTTTGGGGGGTGTGGGGATATGTGTGTGTATAAAACCGCACCAACCTGGACTGGCCTTGACTGCTGCAGAACAATCTGCTTGGGCTAGTGTGCATGAATACTTTTAGCCTGCATAAGGCAACACTCGGCACTTGCAACTTGAAGATCCGCTGACAATTAGGGAAAAAGTAAGAATGAACATGGCAATCTTTTCTAGTGATTAGTCAATACGGGAACAGGAGACTGGGGTCCAGTTTCTATTCTAAGGGTGGTTCATTCATTTAATCCAATGAGCATTCTGTGTTCTAAAAACTGGGACTGAACCCTTTCCCTAAAGATCCTTATTGCCTGAGCTGCACTACAATGCATATGATAGCTTAATAAAAAGCCACTGTTAAAAAGCAGTAACAGCCTTACTCTTTATGGACTCCACTATTACATATCAAAGACACACAGATCAATAGAAAAAAGCAATTTTTATACATATAATTAAGGATATGCCAGGTTAGGGGGCTGTATATCTATTTTTAGAAAAGAATAGCTGTCAGACACATTTAGAGTGTTTATATCTAGCGAGCCACACGATGACTTCTGCTTATTCTGCCTGGGAGAAGATAACTGGTGGTTAGACAGCCCAATTGTAGCAAGTATGGTCTATGAATAAGCCTCTATTCTGCAATTTTATTTTTCTGTAAAAAGGAACATGATTTGTGTGGGTTTATCTCATCTTTTGGTTTCATAAAGTCTTTACGAAATCTGCCAGGTCATCTACATTCATCTTTCTTGGGAATAATGCGTAACATTACTGGCATGACTTTTTTCAAGGAGCAATATAGATGTAGTACTCTTCTTTGTGGGATTAATCTTTCTGAAAGCTGTCAGGCTATTTAGTGCTGTGAAAACTGGTGGTTTTGAGCAGTGTCATCTCCTTTCTTTTTCATCTTGGATTTAAGAGCAGCTTTCTCAACAGAGCAAACCAGTTCTTTTTCTTTTATTTTGCCTTGGCAGTTTGCAAAAGGCAGCCTGCTGATATAAGCTGATATAAGCAAATCTCTACACAGCACTCTTTTTTTGTTTATCAAATGAATAGAACAACAGCTGATTATGGAGAATGCAAACAAGATCCCTCTTTTAAGCATGCTTTGTTATAAACCAAAGATTTCATGACGTGAAACCTTAAATCTCATCTTAACTCAAGGGACTATCACATGGGCACTCTGCTCTCACTTCTCCTTTTCCCAGATCTCATTTCCTCCCATGCACAACCACCAGAATGTCTCCTCTGTTCTCTACAGTTGCTTAATATCCAACAGCAAAAAGCAATAAATAATCGCACAAAAAATAACCCTTAAAGCCAGTTTTGGGGTAGCTTTAAGCTGCCTTTCATGCAATAAGGGCTTTGGCCTTTTTGAGAATTTAATCACACGTTTAGCTTCACTCTGCATTTCATTGCTAGTCTTCCATCTGTTCCGTTACTCTCAAGTGGAAAGGAGGCAAGCCAGCACCACATAAGCCGACAGGGCTCCCCCAGCCTGCTCCCAGATAAAAAACAATACAAAAACGTTACACTTTGAAAAGTCACCAATAATTCTGTCCCACACGACTTGTCCACCAAGACACTCTTGAAAATTTGGATCTGAATTCTTTTCAAAAACACATTCATGTATATACTAAACCTCTTTAGTTTACTTTTGCAAATGGTATGATTAAAAAAAAAATGGTATGATTAAAAAAAATTGAAAAAAAAAACCTCAGGGCTGAGTGCTGTGAACAAAGCATGCTGTAGAGACAGTTAGCTCTAAAAATGGGAGTCAAGAATCTAAATCAAGGCTTGAACTTTGAGGCCTCAATTCCCAGATGTAAAATGAGGAAATGGTATCAGCGAGAAGCTGGGGAAAGCACCAAGGAAAACACTGTACAAGAAGAAAGTACTGTAGCCTAGGAGCATAATTTCTTGCCCTGATGCACTTTGAGAAAACATAGCTCTGCAGCTCCAAGAAAGGATTTGTTTTCCCATATGACCTGAAATAGTCCCACACAATTTAGACCACATCCATTATAATGTAGTTGTCTGTTGGCCCCACAGCCTGCGGATTGACTCCAGCCCACTCAACACTCAAAATCCAGCCTCCCTTCCCTGGACAATATGGTGGGCAGTATATCTACCCATCCCCATTTCTGCCCCATGCAGCAAGAGCCTTCCTATGCTTGCCTCCCTGACTTCTCTCAGGTGAGCTGAGAGGCTCGTCCAGGATATGCTGGGGAGAGAGTATGATGTGTGGAAGAGAGACAGAGGACAGAGCCTTCAGGAAAGTTGGGGGAATTTGAAGAGGATTTGGATCTAGTCCCTGTGGCTGCCTATATTGGACCACCCTCCTAAGAGGCATGACCCTTTGTTAAATGAAACAGAGACAAAACTATAATGCAACCAATATACCAGGGTGACATTCCAAATTAGACACAAGCTGAGAGCAAAAGGACTGTATATTAAATAAGGCTTGCACAAATAAGACTTATAAAGCAGTACACACAGATTTAAGAGCAGCCCCACAGCAAGGGAATAATGGTATTTCAAGTGCATCCAGTGCCAGAAGCAGCCCAGCGAGATGGACTGTAAGCCGCAGGCTAGCTCTGCCTGCAATAATCTGCAGGGTTGACTCTGTGACAGATTGCAATGCAGTAACAGCGTTTATGCAACTAAATCTTGTTCTAATCTATTAGTTTATGTAACCTTTGCTCATGGACATACTGACTCATAGGTCTCAGGAATCTAAAGAAAATCTCCTTTTTTAACTCTCTCCCATCCTTCAACCCCTGGTTGCCAAATAAACAAATAGATTGTCAGAGACCTCATTCATTCTCTTTGAGGCAAAATTACATTGGGGGTAGGGTGGGGAAGGTACCAACTAAAGTCCTAAAACCCAGTGTACTTCTCCATACGTACAACCCAAGTTATGTAATAAGCTGGCTAACGGTAGGCAGATGTCCTTCAGGCTAGCGTTTTCAAACACAGAATGTACCATTTGAGCCCCAGCCTGGGAATGGGATAGAAATTGTGTACTTAGCTCCTAGGGAAAAAAATATTGCTTTGTGGCATTCAGACACTACCTTTCTGAGTAAAGCAAGGCAACAGCATCTGTGGGAATGACACTGATTCTTCTTAATTTGAAAGATTTCCTGTCATCCTTCTTGTATTTCTTGCATTTCCTAGAACATTTTCACATATATTTTAAGTGAGAAGCTAACAACAGGAAGCACGTGCAGCATTCTTGCTGCAGCAGTCATAGTTCTAGTGATTACTTCGTGAAGTGTGCCTACATCAGCGTATTTTGGCCCTTCCTAGCTAGGATCTAACCTAGATTTGTGAAAGGATTTGAGTTAAGATGAACCTTTTTTTTTTTCTGGGGTTGTGGGTCTTTTTTTTTTTTGTTGGGGTTTGTTTTCTTTTTTTTTGCTGCCAATTGTTCACATAGCTGCTGTGATGTTGCCCATGTGACACTTGTCATCTACACTACACCTGATTTAATTTCTAACCCTTTGTATTGAGGATTCAGGCATGGGACAAAGCCATTTTATATCACTTAGAATTAAATGTATGTGGAGCCAAACCCTATTGTATTAGGTGTATTTAGGAGAGGCCATTATGTATTTTTGATGCATACTAGACAAATATTCTGTAAATGGATCAGGTATTCCTTATTATTTGTTGCAAAAGCAGCATAAGAGCAGGCACAGTGCCTTTTTCTATTAAGTCCCTTTATACATTAGGATGGCCTCCTAGCGGATTCTGTGACCATATCGAACCGTTTATTCTGGCAGAGCCAGAAAATGCGTGCAGATAATGTCACTCATGTTTTAGCTCTGTCCTGTGCGGCAGTTTGCAAAGCAAAGCCTGCAGAGGGAGCCCGAGGATGGAGCCTGCCCTGCAGCCTCCCGGCCGCTTCGCAAAGAGAAAAGGATCACTTATGCAGATGAAATAAGGACTTAATTATACGAAAAGTTTATTCTTTTTTCCCCTTCACTCAGGATTTTAAAAGTTACTTTCGTACATCCTTCACCCTCAAGATGTCACTACAGTCTTGCGTAGGCTTTTGGGCACCTTTATTTTCTTTTTAAACACAAAAATATATGGGATGACATCTGTAAATCTGTTGTTGCCAAACACAGCGCGGTTTTAGGTGCACGTGCCTGCAGAAACAACAGTGAGTTAAAACAAACAGTTCTTCAGCTTTCAGTATCTTGTTCCAGTTGTATATGCTCCCAAAAACAAACATCAAATTTTGCTCTGAGTTAAAAGTTTGCATCCCATAAGGCTGTACTAATTAGGGCTATATCACATATGGGATAACTGCTATGCCATATATATGATTTTGTGCTTTCCTACACTTCACCCAAATCTTAAGATGCATTCCTGTCTACAGATTCATCTGCCTGCTCAGCAATCCCTCTCCATCTGTCTTAGAGTACTCACACCTTATTTACATTATGTCTGGCCTAAGTCCATTATCTGTTCCAAAAGGAGTGAGAGTTAGGAAACGTTGCATAAAATAAAAACTAGTCTTGCCTTAGAGCAGCATTTGTTGCTCATCACTACAGCTGTGTGAACAGTTTATTTTGCATGTGTACGTAAGTAATCTTGCAAGGCCCTGTCAAAGTTAGAAAGTTTAGATTACTATTACTGAGGCTAGGTGGTGTACAAAAGCAGAACAAAAAGCCAGATATTGCCCCCAAAAAGGTTTAAGGCCATGCCAGCCAGAGCTTCGCAAGTAATTCTCTCTGCAAAAATCTCTACAGGCCTTGTGCACATCATCTGTGAACTTGGAGCTTATTAATAAAAGTAATTTTAAAGGAACATTTTGTACTGTTTTTTTCTTAAAACAGAAACAGCTGCTAACTTTCTTAATGCAATTTACACTAGCAAAAAAACCCCACAACCATGAGAATGTGTTCCAGTAAAAGCAAACTTGGTATTTCTGAAATTCCTATTGTAAAACACAGAAAGGAAAAGTCAATTGAAAGGAGTAAAAATTCAACATTTTCTGCACTCTGTTTCATACAGAAAAAAAAAATCACCTTTAAGACAACTTCTTGGTTGGCTCTGTTGATTCACACCAAAGCCCAGCTTTGGACAGGAGGTGGTGCTATAGCTTGCATAAGTTTTATTATTAGGCAACACCAAGAGTTAAAGCATACTAGAAGCAAAAGGAAAAGGTAAAAAAAGAGAGAAAGCTTTGAGTTCTGCAGACTTTACCTATGTATACTTTCGTATCAGCAGGTAAACTATAACGCTGCTGAAAAGATTTGTAAGAAGGCCCTATAGAGAAGGCAAATGCATTGTGTGTTCATGTCTGCCAGGGACTTCAGACACCTAGCAAAAGATGAGTATCAAAGCATGGGAAAAAACCTGTCTTGCACAGCTGCTCTGTGCAAGCTATAGCAGCTTCTCATGTGCCCGAGGCTCCATTGACCACTTCTGCGCCAGAAGGAACCTGACGGGACAGATACACTCAGGTGGAAGGTTTGCGCAGGTCCAGAAGGCATTCTGCCTGCCTCTCCCTGAAGAATATCAAGGTTAGCTGCAGTTTCAGGGGTTTTACTGGGCTAAGATGAAACACCAAAGAAGGAATCCAAATCCCTTAACTAGGGTTAATGCTACCTCCCCCCCCTCTTTTCTTCTTTTGCTGTCTTTCTCCCTAGGCCCTTCTAGAGGCACCAAACATGACAGCTTTTGAAGATTTTTTTTTTTTCCTGTTGGCCCTGTCTCTATCTCCATTTCATGCCTATAATTTTACTGGGAGAGCTCTTCTGGATTGTAACCTAAAACGCCCAGAGTTAGAGTGCTTAAAGGCAACCACCATCAACAGCAAAGCTGAGAGAAAACAGTTCTGGCAGACTCATTCCCTCCTGGGTGCACTTACTTGCCCACTCCCATCTTTTCTCTAGAAAGGAAACTAACAAATGACTCCCCAGAACGACTCCATAGGATATTTTATGAAAGAGTACATTTATCTTTCACATTTTCTTTTCTGAAACAGTCAATTATCTGTAGCTTGCTAAAGCTAAGAACTAGATGTTAGTCCAAGACCAACAATAGATTGTGGGAGAAATTCTTATCTCAGTTACGCAAGTGTGAATCTGGAGGAACTCCAGTTATTAAACAATCTATAAAATAAGGATAACAATACCTATTATTTCAAAAAGTTTTTGTGATGGCTAACTACCAGTAATTAATGCTGGTGCAGAAACTGGGAGCCTGGGAATGAAAGGCACTATAGAAATTCTAATTATTCATTATTTCTGCCATTCACAATTATATTTCTCGATGTAATCTATTTGTTGTAGTTAGGGTGCCCATCAGTGCTCCCTGCAGATCCTGATTCACCAACCTCAATACAATTTGTCACATTTTAATTGGGAAAAAAATGCCTACCTCTTTCTAGACTCCATTCTAGTTGAAGGTACCAGCAATGTGAAAGTCAAAAGTCCCAAATACAAGGAAGTGGGTGTGAAAGCAAAACAACTTAAATACATTTAACTTAAAATGCCTGAATTTGAAGATCATTTTAGGGCTGCCAAATTGGATTAAAGTTTAAAAAGAAGAGAGATAAAATTTAAAAAATCCTTTCAATGAAAGTGATCTGTTGTAACTTTAAGATTATTAATAAATTAGACTTTAGAGGGAAACTGTCAGCTGAATTATTCTAAAATTACGTATCATTAGAAGGATCTGCTGATGCTTGTGATTCTACAGCTATATCTTCTTTAAGTATTTCTCTATCCTCTGTCACGGGCTGTCCCTACAAACAGCATTAAGTAATTACATGTAGTCAACTTGATTGTAAACAGAATGATATAAAAGGCGCTGAGCAAATATTTCACAAAGATATCAAATTTAAAAAATAGATACATTTCAATTTCACCCACTCTAATGGAAATTATAAGAATAGCATATGATAAATGACACAAATGTGTTACTTAAGGTGGTGTCTCACGAGCAATGTCACAACAGTTTTTAAATTAACACATTTTAGAAAACTGTTTTGTGACAGAATATTCTTTAGTTTGAGTGTTCTTTTTAAATCAATCCCTTAAGAGACTCTAATCCATTTCCAACTTCTCTTTCTATTTTTCAGAGTGTTTAAGAGCAACATTACAGTAGATTTTCAGGCTTACCTTTTCTACGTATCTCTTCCAGTGACCACATCTGTCTTTTCAGCATCAGTTTCAGCTTTGCCAAAGCAAGAAGAAAGCCTCCACCTGAGCTGCCATAAAAAATGGTGTCATCATTTCAGTGTTCAAAACAAGACTAGCTACCATCAAAGCAAGAAAATCGCCTATAAGCAAAGTGCTGTCAGACATACACAGTAAAGACTACAGTATTTGGTATCTCCCCAAATCATAGAATGGCTCAGGTTGGAAGATCACCTAGTTCCATCCCCCCTGCCCTGTGCAGGGACACCTCCCACCAGACCAGGCTGCTCAAAGCCCCATCCAGCCTGGCCTTGAACACTTCTAGGGATGGGGCATCCACAACTTCCCTGGACAACCTGTTCCAGTGCCTCACCACCCCCACAGTAAAGAATTTCTTCCTAATATCTAATCTAAATCTACCCTCTTTCAGTTTGAAACCGTTACCCCTTGTCCTAACATCATACTCCCTGATAAAGAGTCCCTCCCCATCTTTCCTGTAGGCCCCCTTTAGGTACTGGAAGGCCACTATAAGGTCTCCCCGGAGCCTTCTCTTCTCCAGGCTGAACAACCCCAACTCTCTCAGCCTGTCCTCATAGCAGAGGTGCTACAGGCCTCGGATCATCTTCGTGGCCCTCCGCTGGACCCGCTCCAACAGGTCCACGTCCTTCTTGTGCTGAGGACTCCAGAACTGGATGCAGTACAGATGATGAGCTATACAATTTCATGAGAATGTATATTTTCAAAAATGTGATAGGAATGTGCCACCAGAGTTAGTAAAGCAGAACGCCAAGGAAAAGCTACTTAAAAAATATGTATTGCTATTTGCGACTTCTTACTTTTGTTGTTAATACTACAAAAATCATTTAAAAGCGGGGAGAATGCATCATTCTTTACCCCGTATTCAAAACTAGGACATCTTGCTGATTACTCTGAAGTACAGTAAATACAATTTTGTAGTTACAAATGGAATTTTTATGTGGGCTTTCAAAGGCCAAGTTTTTACTGTAAGAAGCAAGACCTGGATATACACATTGAAAAATGTATACATCATGTTACAAAAAATGTACCAGAAACTTAGAATATTTATAGTACAATACCTAGGTCCCCCAAACATTAAACTCTTGCTCTCAGCTGTTACAGAAACAAAATTTCTCTGAGAAAACAAAATTATTTTTCAAATCCAGCAGGTGAGAAACACAACTGAATAAATATTCATAGCATCAACTGAGAAGCAGAGAGTGTGAATCAATCCTGGTGAAGGCTGGAATATGCAGAATATATATTTATTAAGGCAATACTACATACTTGAAATTAACAGGCTTGTTAAAATGCCCAAACTTAGGCAGTCTCTAAGGACATTTTCAGAATTCTCTCTAATACAATAGTGAGGTTACAGTATGTGAACGTGGGCAGATCAGTATTATCTTATATTTGAGCTAAAAGCTAGTCTTTTAAAACAATAAAGGTAATCATACCATCTTCTGGCTGGAAGCAATCAGGACCATAACCAGGCACAGAGTGGATGCAGAGAAATATCCTTCATCTGTTGCTCCTGGGCTCTCCTAGACTATATGCTAGAAGCAGACACATTCACACATGTGGCAAGCAGTATTTGTATGTTTGGTTTGTATCAGTTAGTTTTAGTTCCTTCAAGTGCCGTAATGTATAGGATGAAACAGGGAACCTATAAAGAATTAGGGCTAGGACAGAGGTTAGTAATCGGACATAAAGGAGGGTATAATCGTGCTCTTCACATCCTGTAGTTATTTTGATTTCCAACTGGTGCTAGAACTCAGCACAGAAAGACTACAGAACAGGAAGTTTCAAAATTAAAGCTCCTTGCTTAGCAACTTCGCCATTAATTCCTTCCACAAGAAGGTAAGATCTGCTCCTCCAAGCTCACCCCATCCCATCCACTGACTCCTTGAAACAAGATCTGAATCAGCAAATGCGTATTGCTTCCCAGACGTACACACTGCACACTCCTCTACGCAAGCACAGCTTGTATGGGAGATGGGAGACACTGCATCTGGCTAGGATCATTTAAACGGTTCAGTAACATTTTGCAAAACAGTCAGGTGTTTCAAGCAACTTTACCACTCCTCACACAAACATAAAAGTGAGTTCAAGCAAGAACACTGTAATAGAAAGCAGACAGTTGTTGGTCTCGCACACAACTCAAAGCCTTCAGTTGTCTCAAACTTTCTTATAGACATTACCCTGACAAGTGCAAAACTGCTGAGCAAAAAATCTATACTTCAATATTACTAATTCAACATAGAAATAAGAATAGCAAAAGCATTGACTATGCAATATTTATTTAATAGCTAACTATATTAAAAGTTCAAAACTGAACACAGAGCTTTTTCTTTAAAGTAAAAAGGATCTAAATACTTTGTTACTTATGGAGGACTCGACAATTAATAGAAAAAGCTAACCATGCCATACCTACGGCAGGACATTTTAAATGCAATTAAAAGAATTCTAAGATGCCTCAGAAACAGTTGGTATTTCATTAGAATCCTACTGGTTTAATTCCTACGCATCTCTTTGGCTTTTAGATTAAACAGCACTGTTTAATGCAATAGTTGTGAATAGAACAAGCACATATAATACAAACAGTCATTAAATTTAAGGTATAGATTCTTGTCATATTGTCTGAGAAAGAAGCATTAGCAGGCAAGAAGTGGTGAAGATGAATAATTTTGTTCCTGAATTATGCTTGAGTAATTTTGTTAGTTAAGATCTGTTTGGTTATATTTACTACTCACGCAAGAGATTCAAGATCATGACATTTCTCAATACAAACAGGAAAAGCTGTGACTGCAATTGGCTAAGTATAGACTTTCTGTGTCCCTTTGTGTTTATACATTTTGTCAAAAGTTTGAAACAAGTACAGGAGAATTTCTTGCCCACTGGAATTTGCTGCAATTAAGCAATTAAGTAATATCAAAAACTTTTCCTGAGCACAATTGTAGTTTTCGAAGTTATCTCACACAGCCAATGCTGCACAGGTCTTTTTTAGGGGCTGACAGAAGATTTATCTAGTACAATAGCTACTTCTCTGCATGTTTCCACACCTCCCTGCCCAGCCACGACAGCTGAAGAGCTATTAGAAGTCGGCTCCTGGGACTGGCAGCGCGGGCTGGCTCGGCAGGAAGAGCCGAGGTGAAGCTGGAACTTCTGCCGAAAGCCTCCCTTTCCTTTTTCCTGATCGGCCCCGCGGATGTCTCTGCTGTAACCCGTGTTTCCAGCCTCCCCCCGCGTGGGATCCCAGCGGCCGCGGGGGCGGGACGGGGAGGGTCTGCCGGCCCTTAAATAGCGGGGGGGCGGCTGGCACACCGCCGGCCAGGGGAGGCGATGGGATTCAGGCCGTGGCTGCGGGAGCCCGAGCACCCACATGCCCGGTAAGTGCCAGTGGGGCGCGGGGCAGCCCCGCCGGGGCCGGGAGGGAGGGAGGGCAGGGCTCGGCTCCTCCCGCACCCCCCCTCGCTTTTGCCCTCCTCGGGAAACGGGCAGCCGCCCCCGCTCCCCTCCCCGCCACCGCGCTAGCGCTTCGGGAAAGTTTGGGTAGGAAACCTGCCTCTCGACTTTAAGGGCTGCAGACCGGTCCGCTCTTCTTCTGGAGCCGGCTGAGGGAAGAGCAGCCTGTACCCTGCAGGTCCGTGAGGCATCTCCCATCCTCATTCCGTGCCCGGAGCGCTTTGCTGTCAGAGAACAACCTGGCACTGGGAGACAGACACAGCAAGCCCAAAGAGTTTAGCTCCCACCCGAAATAATGTGGTTTATACTGTACATATGCTGATACCGTAAATGTTAATGGATCTGAGTATTTATATAGGAATTAAAGCTTTTGACTGGGCTTTATATATATATATATGCACTCATACATATAAAAAAAAAAAACCCTGCCTGGTCATAACTACAAAAGGCTTACTGCAAAGTTTAAGAAAAGCTTACTAAAAGCATACCATCAGGCAAAAAGGGACCTAATCCCAAAGGAGAGAGATGATGACCATCACCATTTCTCTGTGCTAGGATAAACCCGGCACCTATTAACAGTGGACAGTGTCCCAGCACAGGCCACTTGGAGATGAAGTGGTCCAACAGGTCTCTTCCGTCTCCAGTTACCATGATCCTGTACCACAGCAGAATAAAACACATCAATTTCTCATGATGCCAGGTAGTTATTTTAAAAGATACATGTTTTCTCCCTGCACACAATGGATTCAACTTACGTCAACTGGTTGATTTTGTGACTAGTGCTACATTGTGCCCTAAACTACTGGTTCTCTTGCTGATCTAGCCAGGTAAGATGGACTAGAATTGAGCCAAATTCTCCTTACCCTCATTAAATCATAGTTAGCCTTACTGAAATGGGTGAGACTTTACCTTATGTCTACCACTGTGTAAAAATAAAAAAGCAGAATTCGAGCGAATGGCAGTGGGTGGGTCATAAATACTTAACATCATTCTGCAGTGAACAAATTCAGTACATTAAACTCATTAACAAAGAAATTGGAACCTCATTCTCTTACTCCAAAATCAGGGCACAGCTGCTGTACTATATATTGCATTACAGTGCACCTCAGCTTACTGTCCTTAATGGCAAATGGTGACAAACTGGTTATGGGGGAACACAGGACCACTGCTGAGAGCATTAAAGACTTGGGAACACAGAGGACAAGTTAAACAGAATCCTGTTGAGCTTGCTTGAAATATTAACCTTTAAGATACTTATGTCAGACAGTAAAACCACCAGCCATATAAACATTTATATTGTTGATAGTACACCTGTATGAAGTGAACCATTAATTTCTATTATGTTCGTGGGCATTAAACTAAGGCATTTTTTCTCCGTCAGGCCTTCTAAGCTGCAATAAAATGTCAATCTGACTGAAGACACACTCAAGCATGCCCTACAAAACCGAGGAACACACACACACACACGGAATTTCCATGCTCAGGATTACATTTGCTACACATTTCCTCATGCTGTGCATTCTTATGAAAGAAAACCAATTTACCAGTGTAGCATAACCAGACTTGGCTCTGCATTAACATTAACCCATACCAAATAGGTACTTGTTTCCTTCCTGTTCCTCAGAATAGGTCTCATACTAATAGCCTGGCTAAGTGCTGAAATGTATTCAGCACACCTACTGGCTGCAAGGACAGAGTGCCTGTTGCTGTGGTTGCTCCATGGAGCTGGGAGACACAAGTGATTATATGACTCATGGGGAAAAAGCCAGCCAATTCCTGCAGAAACCTAGGGCAACACACCTGGAGGGGAGCTGCAAAAATAAGTTGGCTCCTATGACTGTACCAAAGGCAGGAAAATGAGATAGGATCAGATAAAGGCCTTTGAGGCACTATGGCCAGGTTAATTTTATAGCACAAGGTATTTACATAAGTGTTCTGTAGCTGAAGGACATTTCATATCACTTATTGCAACATGGCAACAGTGAAAAACATCAGTAATACACATATAGCAACTCACTTCCTATATTCTTTATAGCTCTAACCAATAAACTAAACTATCAAATTAGTTTTGAATTCTTATTCAAAACTACTATTACTGTTGACTGAATATTTTGTGCTTGTATTGTCTTTATTTACTTGTACCATCATACAGAGGTGGCTAACTGCAAGGTATCTACCAAGCACAGACAGATAAAAATGAGAATGGAATAACGCATAATCACAGTTATCTCTACTTAAAAGCAGATAAGAGGAAAAAAAGTCAACATCAGTTGTGAGAGAACGCCAGGTCGCTTTGTTGCCAGTTCTCAGGGTCTCCCCTGAAATTGAAGCATTACACAGTACTCAGCTCATCCTGAGCTGCCTCCCATGGCTGCAGAATGGAAGATAATTCTGCAGTTTGGGCTCATTTTCAGGCAGAGGATGCTCTAGCAGGATCAATTCTCAGTTGAGACCTAGTCACATCTCGATGCACCGGTACTGGTTTAGTGGTAGGCCAAGACAGGCTAGGTATGAGGTACAGTGCAGAAGTGGTCTTTCCAGCCCTTTACTCTACCATACTCAGCAAGCATGAGAAAACAAGAAACTGAGCCCATTATCAATTGACTACCCTCGGTCTAGTGAGAAAATCCCACAACAGAATACCTCATATTCATATTAAAGGCATTTATTAAGTTTTCAATTATATTAGTGGGGGAAAGAACCACACCAAACCCCAAGTTATACAAGATTTGGTTTCATCTGAAGTAATCAAGATTCAGGAAACAGTGTTTAATGGATAATTAAGTTTAACTTTACAGATCAGGAAACACACGCATCCTTAGAAAGAAAACAACCCAGAGCTTTGCTTTGTTCCTTTTGCCAGATCTAGTCTCAGTTCAACATAGATGAATAGTTGGAAGAACAGAACAAAACAAACCAAAATAATGGTACCTTTTGTATTAGGTGCTCCTGGGTTTTCTTTTTCTTCTGTTATGAAAGCTCTAGCACTTCTGCCATGCTAAGGTAAATGCTTATGCTAATGTAGAATAAGAGCCCAAAAAACTCCTTGTGTTTTTTTTCTGGCTATAGTCTCCTACATTGCAGTCATTGCCAGCATATCTGAACACTTTCTAATCTCTCACTGCCGACATCAAACATCTTCAGGTATTGCACCATGCTATAACCAAAGACAAAAATGTGCAACGTGAGTGGAATGTTTCATTCAGAAATAATTTTGGAATGTAAATCAAGTAAATTTGTGGGCTGTAATATTCCTGTCTACCCCCAAAAAGTACATGATTTTGGTCCTCCTATGATGCTTTATGTGCTTCTATGTTTAAACAGAACAAGCAGTTGCTATTGCTGGAGGTATAATAGGAGGGGTCCTTTTATTTATTCTCATTGGAATAACTGCATACCTGCTCTGGAAGAAATTTTGCCACCTTCTTTCTTACAAAAAGCTCACCAGTCCTGTCAAAACAACAAATGCAAATGCCATTTTTCAGGATCCGTCAACTTCTGAAATTCAACTAAAAAGCACAAGGTACATATTTTTGTTTTGTTTTTAAAGCATACACCATTGGTAATTTATTTCAACTTGTCAAATCTCAAATGAGGGGGTGATCTAAATATATGCATGTACTGAAATAAACGAGATCCCTAAATTACATGAAAACAACAATCATGTTCTGTTCTTTTGGGAAGATAATACTTCCTGTAACTATAAATGCAATGATATTTCTGGTTTACGTAAAAGAGGTAATAAATTCAAGTGTAATTAGCACACGGATAGCTTTACCTGTTACCTTTACAAATTTGGCCTGTGTTCCAGAGTCATTCCTGGGGATCTCATAATGAAGCATCTGAGAACCAAACAGTTCAGTTCAGAAAGGAGACCCTCTTAGAGAGTTAGTTACTGCAGGGCTTTGGGTCTCTAAAACAAGCAGCTGCAGTTAATTCTTCCTTTCCTTTGAAAGATCAATTCTAAAGGAGAAGAAAGGTAAGAAGTGTGGGATCTGTCTGAAGAATTAAGGTCTGATGTACCTCACTGGACCTTTAGGCATTATACAAATAAAATCAATTGCAAAACAATGGGTATTTATCTTTTCTACCTACGCATGTCCGTAGAATTTTTACAAAACTGTGAGAGAAGAACCGTAAACTTGTTACTGTTACCAAGTTTGGTTTCCATATTTAAACCAGAGAAGTCAGTAGCTGTTGTTGTCTTGCGCAGATCCAGAAGCGTTCCATTTATCATTCCACCAACACTGCATGGGCGAGACTGGATTAACCTGACGAACGAAGAACAAGTTCAGGAAGACAGTGACCCCTACATGATTCCTCAGGATGGGCCACGGTCATCGTTTCATTCTTTGGGTATGGTACTCTTTCTAAGGGTAACTTTATTATTATGAAGCATGTTTATTGGTGGCATGCCAAACGTAGCGTTACACAGTACAAGCCCTAAACACTATATGTATATATATTCCATATATACATATAGAGAGAGGAATTGGGGCCAGAATGTAGCCATCCTGGTCCCACTGCTGTGGGACCTTGCACATACGGCGGACAAAGCAATCTCTCCTTCCGCTTTTTGTGAAGGCACAACATGAGCATAACTCAGGAAGTATCTGACTGTTGTCCCCAGAAACAGCAGTGTGACCAGCTGCAGACTGCAACAACGAATACCCCAAACTATTAAGGTACAGTCATAGGAATAAGAGAAAGAAACGTGGTGCAGCCTACAACTACTCCCCCAAATTTGAGGGAAAAGGAATTAAAATACCAAGTTTATACAAAAATGGATTGTTAATAAATAGATTAATGTGATTTCCCTAATACAGCAGTTGTTATGAAAATGTCTGCTACAGTCTTGAGACTAATCCGAGGGTGCTTGGTTTTTATTTCATGAAGCTGGAGCTTACGTTGTAGGGACCATTAACCCAGAGCTGTACAAGCTTCCCGAAGACAAAAGCGAGACGGATTTTCCCGAAGGCAACATTGGCCGCCTCTGGTTCTCCGTAGAATACGAGCAAGAGTCAGAAAGGCTCCTTGTCTCCTTGATCAAAGTCAGAAAGCTGCAGCCTCCTGCTGATTCCTGTAGTCCGTTTGTGAAAATCTACTTGCTGCCCGATGAAAGAAGCTACTTGCAGTCCAAAACAAAACGCAGAACTCTTAACCCGCAATTTGATGAAAACTTTGTTTTTCAGGTACTTTTGCTTTTGATGAAGCAGATTTTTGTTTGCAAATATTGACTTGTCAAACTACAGTACATGTTTTGTGAAAAGTAATTTTCTACAAATTTCTACCAAGATACAAGCCGTTTCCACGGGGGATAGGATTTATTACTGGGGCTTCTGGAGATCCTAGGCTACTTAAGTCTCTGGCTCCAGAACTGATCTTACCTGTGGTCTGCACCAAAGTTGAGGATTCTAGAATTTGCCCCGAGAATGACGAAAACTCCAGTTTGAGCTATGGCTGAGCAGTTCACCCCAGCAGCTCTAGAAGCCCAGAAGCAATCTATACTGAACTAATGCTTTCATAGCTTGTAGTTTCTTTGCTGCGGAAGCAGGCTAGAAACTAGAACTCATGAGATGCCTAGTTCCCTATGCCAAGAGGTCTTCAGCAGGTGCCACAAGACAAAAGCTTTAAAATCAAAAAAGTTTGTTTCAGACAACTGAAAAATTAACGTTTACAGATTTCTAAACATTTGTGCCTGGAAGTGAATGCAACATATAACACTAGATCTATACGAGTTGAAAAACCGCCAGCTAACTTCACATTTTGCAAATGAACTCATTCTATTTGAGCTTGGATCTTTAGACTCCTGCATAGCTAAAACTTTAGGAAAATTAAGAAAGTGAACTTCAAGTAATCAAAGGAAATCTCCACCTACCTCAAACACACTTTGAAAAATTCTTTCTTTGAAGTCATGCTAGAGTAGAAAAGTGTCACATGTTTTACAATGATTAATATATTCTTCCTTTTCCTGTACAGGTTTCCAGTAAAATGTTGCTCCAAAGGACTCTTAAGTTTTTGGTTTATCATGTTGATAAACAGAAAAAGCATCATCTCCTAGGCCAAGTTATCTTCCCACTGAAAAATGAAACATTAACTGGTCACAACAAACTAGTCATATGGCGAGATCTGGAGAAGGAAAACTTGGAGGTACGTGATACCAGGCTGCTTGGCATTGTGGAACTTCTGTCATCTTACAAGTATTGAAGGGGTACAGCTGAAGCATATTTGGTACAACAAACTTCGATCAAATGCAAACGGATTTGAAAAACAGTTGGAATCAAAATTCCCATTTTACCAACCTGCAGATCCATAGCTGTTGTATAGGGATTATCCAACTGCTCAGAAACAGTCACTGAGTTAGGAAACAGTAACATAAGAAAGCACCTTTTGTTATTTGCTTCTGTTTTGAATTAGTAAGAGCAGGAAAAAAAAAGCAGAAGCAACAAGGAAGTAAGCATCACCTGGAAGAGATAGGAATTCAAAGGTTCAAGAAAGCAGGTTAATTGGTTCTACCAGATTCCCAACAACATAAATAAAGCCATTACAATTTGCTCACGTGC
>VYZM01003680.1:104986-137733 GCA_013398915.1 Dromas ardeola | reverse complement strand
AGAACTGACTATGCTCGAGTCCAAAGCAAGATTCAGGCAGTAACACTAGAGCAACACTGAGGGAAAATCTAAACAGGAGGAAACAAACAGGCACTTGGCAAGAGGGGATGTATGGAAGTAGAGGACATAGTCTAACTAGGGTACAAGATTTGGTTGATACCTGAATTTAACCTATTATTCAGATCTTCAACATTCCCCTATTGATTAGAAAACTGATCACAAAACATGAGTAAACTGTAAGTAATCAAGTTTACAGAAAAGTATTTAATGAAATAAATCTTTCTCTTGGTAACCTAAACCAGATAAGCATAAAGCATGAATTGATTGATGACTGTATACTGGAAGCTTGGGCTGAGTTTTAGCAAGAGATGAAAAATAAATTTAACTCTTTCTGGCAACAATTTCTAGATGCTCTAGAAATGTATAGTCTTACGCACTTTAAGTACGTAGATGGTTTAAAAATTACAACTTCCCATACCTTTCTCTACAAGACTATGAGGTTTCTAATCTGCTAGTACAACCAGTAAACACATACCACAGCTGATCTATGACTCCTAGCAAGGACAGACATTGTGCTCTTCCTGTAACCCACTCACACTATTTAGCTGTTGTGTTGTGTATGCTTTAGTATCATGTGAATTTATCTTTTTGGCCATCTTACTGGGATCAAATGTTCATGGTTTGTCTGTGATTAAGTATTTGAACAGTTGAGAAATAACTCTTTATCTTTAATTTCAGGTAATCCTTTAATCATTAAAATGCCGACTTCTAGATGCACAGAATACTAGCTGGAGAACAAAACAAAATTTAAATCAAAACTTAATATCACAGATATCTACATCTTATACTTTTCTGATTTAAGTATCAGAGAATGATATATTATTGTGTCTTAGAAATTACCTTTTGTATTGTCTTTTAGCAGCTCCAAAAAAAATTAAAATTCTGTACTTTGAAAAGGGTAATATTCTAGTATACTAAATTCTGTAAGATTGCTAAGCATCTAAGAAACTGTATATACCTGCTCACACTGAAGTATGCACAAAAATAAGAGCGATGTAGGTATTATGTAGTAAAGTTAACTGGTTAATGCTTAAATTGGACCATCTTCAAGTAGTTTAAGAGGTAGGTCTTGCAGTTAAATGATTTCTAGGAGTGGAGATTACTTATAAACTGAAGTGCAATGGGCAGAATTCAGAATGACTACATTTTATAAGTAAAGATTCACCATGAGGTTGTTTAAATTTTCTGGGTTTTACTTTGTGCTATACAAACACCAGATTTTTAGGCAGACATATTCAGCACTTCAAGTAATAAGGCATTTACTTCCTAAGTGTATCCATTGATCAGAAATACAAACTTAAGCTATCAATTTAGCAAAAACCTAGCTTCACTTACTTTAAAAAAAAAAATCAAAACCAGGAATAAACCAAAATTTGGTAGAGTCACTGCTAAAACACAGCCTATGTAATTGGAAAAAGGTTACCAGCCGAGCATTTTCAAGATATTAATAGCATCACAAAAATCCTTTAACAGCTACCTATAGGTACAAGGACTTTACCTTTTTTCCTTTGAAGTTGAGGGCACCAGGCAGCCCCTGCTCCCCACAGCACCATCCTATGTTGTTGATCTCTGTTTTGTTCTACTGTTAGAATAATTTTTCTTTGGTTGCCACCTCTGTAGCTATACACGGATTCTGAAAAAGTTTGAAGTTGTATGACTTCTACAGTAAAAAGCATATAAACACACAAAAATCCACATGCCTCAATATTAAGATGAAATCATGCTGCTATTGTATTTTATCGTACTATTATAAGTAAACAAGACTATAACTACAAATTCTTCAGCAACATGAATCTTGTTTCAAGGAATGCATAAAGTATATCACTTTATCTTTGCCCACCTAAATACTCAGCAACCGGGCACCTCCCTTTGAAACAGCAGGTATCCGAGCATCTTTCAGCTCCCATTCATCCTGACTGGTACAAGTGGAAGGAAATGGTGCTCAATTTCTCAGCAACAGGCTGTCATAATTGGCAGTGGAAGTTCCTGTAACTTCTGTGGAATGCTCTGAAACATTTCTCCAGAATTTTTCACATAGAAGTAAACTATAGTCATGTACAACTACACTAAGAGGATTAATAACAGTATACATAAACTGAAAAAATTAAGATCTCTCCAGCATTCTTACACAGGATACTGCCTGTAAGTTTCAGTTCCACACTGACTAGAGTATTTTTCATAAACAAATAATTTTTAAACAAGAACTCTTGCTTTAAATATCTAACAGTTCTGAGATTTACGTACAATAGTAAGTTATCAAGATTTCTATCTTAAAAATTTTCCATTTACAATCAATAAACATAATATTGACAGTGCGGGTAAAAATCTGCATCTTACTAATACCAGATGATAGCACAATATGATCAAATTTATGTGCAAACCTTGAAGTCAAGCACTGAGAAACAGTGGGACTGTAAGGAAAAGATTATCAGAACAGTTATGCAGGGAAAAGAGAAGACAACAACTTTTCCAGGTGGGAACAGTGGTCTTTAACTACCCAAAGCATGTTAAAAAAACATGGCAAGACACTGCATGAAATACTGAGAATGCCCCAGGATAATTTGGTTTTGTTCATTTCAGAAGGTGGAGAAAATGCTAGGAAGCAGCTGTAAGGCCTAATCATGAAGAAATGGAAATAAATTATCAATTCTATCATGAAAAATTGCTTCAGCAAAAGGAATCCTGAAGTAACTGCATTCACTATTAGAAGAAAAGTGATGTATGACAGAAGAACAAACTAAACAAAATCAGTACACGGACTGTTGACCATGATCCTGTGGGGGAGAGGAGTCTTTACAATAAAAATATATGGGAAACTCAGATTTCCAAAGCAATTTATATTAATAGTTTTGTTGTGCCTGTGCGGAAGAAATAGGAGTATCCCTGTAAGATACCTTAATAGTTTCACACTGCATTTTCCAGTGTTGAAAGTCAAAAAGAACTTATACAAAAAGGCACACGAGTCAGGATTATAAGAAATATTGCATGTATTTAAGAAACCAGAAATACTTAGCTTTAAAAATCTATTCTAAGTAGGAAAAAATAGAAAGACACAAACAAGAAATGTTCTGAATAAAACATTAGAAAAGAGCAATACAGTTCCATTATGAAGTACGAAAGGCAAGCAAATCTTAGAACAGATTAAAATAATCAACAACTTATTTCATTCTGAAAAACATGTTTTATAGTGCAATCAGATTTTAATTACAGGATGCTTACATGGAAGATAGTTGGCAGGCAAGCTTTGAATTAGTAAAGCTTGACTGTTCCACATGGCATTTTCATAAGCCACCCCCTTTTCTCAAGCAGTGGGCTGCAGCAAGAATGTACCTCTTGAATTTCAAGAGCCATTAAAAAAACCTATTTATGTTCCTCCACTATAACTGCAGTATTTCCTCTTTTCAGCACTCCTGCTATAAACAACTATCTTCCCTGAAAAGGATTTCAAGCCCACATTCCACATATCTAAGATATTCCTGCTGCCAACAGTATACTTCATACCTGCATCTTTCTTCAGTCCTCCATCTTACTGGAGATCAGGTACCACACTATTTGGAGCTGTGGAGGTGCTCAAGCCATCTCACTGACAAGTCAATACATCAGTAACTGCGGTCTGTGGTGAGTGCTCATTCCTCAGTGAAAACACACCAATCTCTCAGTGCTTATCGGTGCTCACTGCCTGCATGCTTCTCCCACAGATGCGTATGGTATTGATCAGTGCTAGTAACTAGTGTGTAGTAACCTCCTTTCAGCAGCTGACGACAGTCAGTATTTCCTTCCTGTCTCTAATTCCATTTCTTTAACTGCTGTGCGTCCCAGGAGTGGATCATTAGAAAGGTTCTCCTTGTGACTCCTATGTCAAACACTGGTGTATGAAATAGGAAAAAACCAGAATTGCCTTGCAAAATTACTATTTAAGTTTCATCTGTTGTTGAAGTTCTGGAAGTTGAAGGCTAGTGCCTGATCTTACCTGTTAATACAGCAATGTTGACAATTTTCAAGATTGAGTGAACCAATGTATTTGCCTGGAGCTGGTCTAGCTGCACATACTGAACACTATCCAGTCTCTGAACTTGTCTTCGAGGAATGCCTCCAAAGTGCGGAAATTCTGATGATATGTATGCCAATAAACCATGGAGAACACCACCATCCACTATAGGATAAACTTGTATGAAAAAAACAAAGTTAAAGGAACATCTTTTTTTTTAAGCTAAGAAGTTAAAAATTTATCAGTTGGTACATATTTACACTGACAAAACCAAAACTTTTCACAATAATTCTGAGGCAAGAAATTCTTGAGATGTGTAACACTTGATCCAAAAATTAAACTGTACTTCACCTGTCTCCTCTACTGTGTCTGCCTCCTCGATAACATCTCAAAGTTAAGCTAACTACAATATTTTAAAATACACCAAAAATAGGAAAAAAATCTATCATAGCTGGGTAAGAACAGCTGTTCTTGATTATTTACCCCAGAACCTGCTTTAAATAGCTGGCAATAATGGACATCAGGAAGACTGTAAGAACAACACAAGTTCATGGTGATACTTACACTGTATTTTCCCCTTAGTCTCCAGCCCTCCATGGCTTAGGTATCTTTAAAGACTTTGTACTTAATAGCCTGCAATGAATTACTTTCCTTGAAATTTAATCCTCATGAAATCTCAGGCATCTTATGGTTGAATCCTGGGATAACTGCCATTTCTTAAACTAAGCTCAAAGAATTCAGTTTTTCAAAGTTTTGAATGGCAACCACCCAACTTCACCATAAACTTCACATGCTTATCTAATGTCATCATGTCCACCATCTTGTTCACAGGTATTCCTGTCATACTTTCCTATAGTGTTTTGTACCTCTCAGTTGCTCACATTTCCATTTTACCCTGTGTATGAGGCATTGCCAACAAAAAGTAGTACTTTAAATAGCTATTTTACTGTGATTTTTGTGGAAACTTATGCAGAATAATCTTACATTCTTCTGGATTGAGAGCTGAGCAGTTCCCCAGATTCAGTAGCTGACTGGTAAATGTAGATTGCAGCATGATTTCTCCATACCAAAGATTCTCATACATTATTATATCTGCAAGAAAAAAAGCAACCTTATCAACTCATTTATCAACCGTATTGAAGTCTATCATGCTTTTCTTGACTATAGAACCATCATATATATAAGGTGTAAAAGACAGTCTGAGAGATCACTTGGAAACAAAATGATTTTTTTAGTCTACCAACACCATTTACAACAAGTTAATCAAATTTTCTCAATAGTTTGATGTAATTCTTCAAGTCATAAAATATTCAACAGCCTCATAGCAGGTACTGTATAAGATAAGCGGGTGACTGTATTGGGTAAATTATTATAGTGCAACGTTTCAGGATGAGTAGTTAAGTACTAGGCTTACCCAGAAACACTTATGATGTATTTTGAGATAATAATGTCCCATAAGAAAAGAAAAAGCCCAGCTTATCTTCAATGCCTAAAACATCTACCTTGCACCAACCTATAAGCACTTAAAGAACTCTTAACGAGAAACAGGCATCTTACTACCTGAAAGGAGGTTGGAGGTCAGTCTCCAAACTGGAAAGGCTAAGAGGACAAGAGGAAAAGGCCTCAAGTTGCACCAGGGGAGGTTTAGATTGGATATTAGGAAAAATTTCTTAACCAAAAGGATTATCAAGCATTGGAACAGGCTGCCCAGGGAAGTGGTTGAATCACCATCCCTGGAGGTATTTAGGAGATAGGTAGATGTGGTGCTTAGGGACATGATTTAGTGTTGGGTTTGGCAGTGTTAGGTTTATGGCTGGACTCGATCTTAAAGGTTCCTTTCAACCTAGACAATTCTATAAGTATTCAAGCAATTTTATGTTGTGTAATTTTTTGCACATTGCAAAATCTAAATAGCCAGATTACTATCAAGTTCTGGTCAACTCCAGCCCTAAATTAGGTGCAATATCATTTTTATAGTACAGCATTCTCTTATACAACATGTGTTCTCTTAAAGAGGGAGCATTTGCTCCTATTAAGTATGAAAGAGTACAAAGGATTTATCAGGAAGAATATTCTTTATTAGCTGACATGTTGTGAAGAAAGTGAACTGCAAACAGCATTTTATATTTCTGCAGTCTATGTCAGTTACTAATTCACAACACAATCCATCTAAAGATGCTAGTGCTACGCTGCAAAGCCCTTCCTAGGACGAAAAGTATTTCTCATCCTGAGATTGAGCAAAACATCATGATTTTCCAGTCCATCTGCCAGTCCAACAGCAGAGAATTACAAAAAGTCTAGAAATCAATAACTAGTACATCTACTCTGTAGTGGCACTTTTACCTTTCAGGAACAACTGTTTTAAAACAGAAAACACCTGACTACCTATGGCATTGCTGTGCCTCAGACCAAAGACTATACATAAGAGATGGACAAACTTCTAGGGGACAACCGATTTCCCACTGGCAGGATGACTGAGAATGCAAAGTGATGTTGAGCAATGCAAGTGATGTAAGAAAGATACCTACAAATGCTTAGCCAACTACATATTGTTCTATTTTAAACAGTCATTTTAAAGAACCACATTTTAAAAAGGCAAATAAAGGAATTCTCACCTGTAAGCAGTACAATATCCCCAGGAAACACAGTGAGTGACCAAAATGCAGCACCACGCCACAGCACCACCTTTCTCTCAATTTCCGACTGGTCAATAACTACAATTGTTGCTACAGGAACTTTACAGGAAGATTTTGGTCTAGTCTTCACCTGTATTTCTTTGATATGACAAGGATGTACTATTGTGACCAAAACATTGTACTTCTGATTTTTGCAGCAGCAGTTCCTAAGTGGTGACAGTTTCTTTTGAAGTTTCTTGAACTCTGTCACTCCCTCTTGATCCACTCTCATCCCAAGGCCAGCTGGAGAAGAATTCAGTTTAGCTCTCTTTGATTTCAGCTGTCTTTTCAACACTGAGTGAAAAATACGAAAGGAATCTTCACACTTGCGGGCTCTTTTAGAAGAGCTCTTACGAGAACTGTCTACTTGAGAGCACAATATTCCTGAGCTCAATGTTTCAATATGGATTTCATTTACAAATTGCTCAACGGGAACATTAAGTTCTTGAGACTTCTCTACATCTCCCTGAGCACTTCCTTCTTGTTTTATGGCTCCAAAGCAAACATTTTTCCCATCACCCTCAGAACTGAAAAGTTCAAGGGAACTTGTATATTCTTCCTTACATTCATTTTCAGCCACATCAAGACACGTTCCAACATCAGAATCATATTGGAAGTGGTCACACTGACTTTCTTCAGGTTTTTTGCCTGCTTCTCTTTCCGATAGTTTTATGATTCTTTTCTGAATCCCATTCTGATCCTGCGCAAAAACAGCCATCTGACTTGAAGTCACTATACTACGGAATTCAGTATCAGTTGACACTGCAAGGTCTGAACAATCACGTGGTTCTCCTTTCGGTTTTGACTCTTGATTTTTGGGGAAAAACATATCCAGATATTGACTTAGATCTTCATGGCAATCACTTCTGTGATCTGATTGAACACCTTGTCCCACAGACCTTAGATGTATGCTAATCTGCTTAGTACTGGCAACCAAATCAGAAATGTCAGAGCTGTTAACTTCTAAATGATTGGCTTTTCTTTCAGTGAGGTTTGAACAACAGCCATGTGATTGTTTATCCTGCCTATCTGATTCTGAAAATTTTTGAGGAAGGTGTTCACCTGCAGCTTGATTTACATTTGCGTGTGTGCATCTATCTTTAGATATCTGACAATCAGAATAAATTAAGCTCTCAGCCTTTTTAGGTGTGCTGCAACAAGTTACTGCCACAGGTACAAGAGATGTCAAATAGTCATTTGCTACCATAAATCTCCCCTGTTTAGACTGCTGAGAGCTGTCATCATCTGTAGGAACTGCTGTGACTACACAGCTTTCTGCCTGAAACATTACGTGGTCAGCACCTTTGACTTTTTCAGAAAAAAGATCATATATGTCACATGAATAGCGGAGTTCTTTCCATTTTTCATCAGCAGGTGCTGAACAACTTTGCTCTGACACCTCCAGTGGGCTTGGAATACTGGGTGCTCCCACAAAAACATGAATTTGAGGTCCTTTTGACATTTTTGATCACTGTGTAAGTTTGACTTCAAACAATATGGTTTATGCAATAAATATAACACTAAATATTAGTAAAAGCCAAAAATTATATTTGGCCCTTTAAGATTTTAAAAATACCTAAAATTCAAAGGAGTACTTAATTTAACTGGTAAAAACACCACTTTACCACTTAAAGCCTATAAAATTAAATGTACAAAATAAAAAAAATGAGTTATTTATTGTGTCAAACTTCCATAGAAAAAGAAATTATTTACAATAGGGCTTAATTTCTGATTCTGATACTTGGAAACATGTAGCAAATGCAGAATTATAGTGAAGTTCAATTTAAGTTTAATTATTGAGCAGACTTATCTTCATTTATTATTGCTAATTAAACAGCCAAATGTGAATTCACTATTCAGTACTTCATTTTAATTCATGTGAAATAAATACCTGTGGGAAACTTTCACAGTATGTTTCGAAGATAATTTCACCTCCCAGAAAATCACAATTTCAACTAAATGATTAAAAATACTAGAGCTATTTAAAATTAGTTTAAAAGTTAGCTAGAAATTCAGTATTTCACATGCTGGTTTAGCATGAAAATACTGTATTAAGTCATTATTTCATTAAATGGAAGGTTTCAGGATATTACTGATAAATTATAATTATTTAATAAGCACTAAGAGGTCAGTGAAACCTGAGCAGATGATTTAGAAGTAGCTTTAATTCATTTTCATAGTATCATACTAACCAAGAAGTTACTAGCTTTTTCTAGCTTATTAAAAATAAGCCCACCTTACACAGCACAAAAGACCCCCTTTTGTTTTTTAAATTTATGCTATACTGTAATTTTAAAACACTCAGCTACAGCTACAAGTGTCCATTAAATTGCAGACACCTCGCTACATGTTTTGGGAATGTTGTTAATAGCAGTTGCTGCAATAGGCAATTCTGCAGAGGTAGGAACAGCAGAAACGAAATTCAGGAGCTAATCCAGCTGCAAACAGAAGAAAAAAGACTACTGAAACAAATACAGTACTGAAAAAGATTTAGTTTTTTCATTTAGCAGGTATTAAATTAACAGCCATTTTCCTAACAACCCACTAGGGGTCGATAAATCTGCACTCTCATAAAGCTCACAGTAACATGGAAAAAAATACAAACAACCTGGAACACTGATCTTGGGTATATTATAGGTATAACTGGAAAAACAATATACAAACACTAAAATTAGATATATCTTGCCATAATACAAAGAAGCTACAAAACACAGTAACTGGTATCACTCAGTTTTATGCCCATTGCAAAATGAATAATACTTAAAAGATTGGAGTACCAAAACTTCTGCAGTTGTACATTTAAATTAAGGCTCATAAGAATGCAGCTTTTAAAGGACAATTCCCATACTCGTGAAAGTTTTAAGTTATATAATTAAAGACTGGTAATATACAAATAACCAAAAAGACAGAATTTACAGTTCAACACTGGAATAATGGATCAGGCAAGAAAGGAAAGACAAAGCAAAGCGATAGTGAGGTTGAAGCCCTAAAGAAACGATGTTAAAAATAAGTTCTGTAGATAAAAGGCTGCCCAATACATGATGTAAAAACAACTTCAGTAACAGTTCCCCTATGACAAACAGAAAACATTACCACTACTTCAAACAAACCTCAGACGCGCAACCTAACTGATGAGATTAAATTTCTTCCATTTCAAAATGTGTAAATCTACTGGTAGTTTTTTTCACTTATTACCTTGGTTACAGCCATTACAGATGGGTAGCTTTCTTAATTAGGTACTCTTAGCATAACAATATAAATGGCTCTCAATAAAGAGGTTCAAGTGAATTACAAACGATTTCTTCCAGATATATAGTACAAAAGAGGTTGAACAGCAGAATTCTGACAAAAGTCCATGCCATTTCTAAAGAACTTGCATACCATGCAAAGACTAGTGAAATAATCAGTTATTTCCAAACTGGGCTTTGGTACAGTGAGCAGCTCTTTCACTTCAATCTTTACCTTCTTCTACAAGGGCTGAATACTGACCCGTCACAGGTATAAAATAGTGTCTTATTCAAGTCTTACTGTTCTGTTACATGTCTGTAACCTGGGAGAGATTTCAGAGGCTTTTCCTAATTCTGCAAAAATTCTCAAGCATTTGTGCATTAAGCTTCAGGGAAACAGAAATCTTAAGTTAAGTGAATTTAACCTTAATTTAAAATATGTTCAGGACAAAATAGTTTGCTTACCTACTTTCTATACCCTCAGAATAAACTTCTAAAAAACAGAGTTCTAAGCTTTATAATGAAAAACTGAGATTCAACAACACTGTAAATGATCCCATTGAATACTTCAGTTCTTGACGAGTTCTGAGAACACTAGAAGGGGGGCAATCTGGTTACTAAATAGATGAGATTATTACAACAGTATGTTTAGAGGCCAGTTTACAACCTGGAGTTGCACGACCTTTCAGAGATTTTGTATTCATAGAGAAGCTGGTGCTTAAGATGCCATAGTGTAAAGTACCCAACATTAAAATTAAAAAACTGTCAAGTGTACTAGACTACTTAATATAAATATAAAGCAGGGCCTCACATATTGTACTAGAAGAATTTTTCACACTTTATAGCTTAAAGCCAGAAAGCAGTAACAAAGGAAAGCTTTTAGATAACTTTATATTTCATAGGATAAACATACCTTTTCAATACTTGAAGTTCAGTATAAAAGTTTAAGATCCTAGGAATGCAGTTGTATTTCACTCTACTTCCAGAGATATCCTGTTTCATATTTCAAGTGTCTTCTTCCTATAATCAGGGTTGAACAATAAATTAATCAGTTAACATTTTAAGGAAAAAAAAAAAATCACTGAAGAATAATATTAAAGCATGCAGTTTTTTGTTTGCAATTCTGTCTGTTCCCCATATTAAAACCATGGAAAGTAGCTCTGTTTTTAATTCCCAAGCACTACTATATTTTTAATTAAAAGCTTTACTAATTTATGAAAACAACAAAATGTAGATCTAAATGCATCCCAATGGTCCCAAACTTTCCTCTCACAAAACACACACACACATATAAACTCTTTATGCAGAGTCTGAATTAGTTAAAGCTATTATCTTGGCATACTTGTGGTCTTCATAGAATCATAGAATGTGTTGGGTTGGAAGGGATCTTTAAAGGTCATCTCGTCCAACCCCCCTGCAGTAAGCAGGGACATCTTCAACTAGATCAGGTTGCCCAGAGCCTCATCAAGCCCAGCCTTGAATGTCTCCAGGGATGGGGTCTCCACCACTTCTCTGGGCAACCTGTGCCAGTGCCTCACCCCCCTCACTGTAAGGAACTTCTTCCTGATATCCAATCTAAACCTACCAGCTGTAGTTTAAAGCCATTGCTCCTCATCCTATCCCTAACATGGCCTTGCAAACAGCCCCTCCCCAGCTTTCTTTTAGGTCCCCTTCAGGTACTGGAAGGCCGCTGTAAGGTCTCCCCCGAGCCTTCTCTTCTCCAGGCTGAACAACCCCAACTCTCTCAGCCTGTCTTCACAGGAGAGATGCTCCTGCCCTCAGATCATCTTCGTGGCCCTCCTCTGGACCCACTCCAACAGGTCCACATGCTTCTTGTGCTGAGGGCTCCAGAGCTGAACACAGTACTCCAGGTGGGGTCTCAAGAGCAGAGTAGAGGGGGAGAATCACCTCTCTGGATCTGCTGGCCATGGTTCTTTTGATGCAGCCCAGGATGCGATTGGCTTCTGGGCTGCAAGCACACATTGTTGGCTTATGTCCAGCTTTTCATGCACAAGTACCCCCAAGTCCTTTTCCACAGGGCTGCTCTCTATCACATCATTCCCCACCTTGTATTGATAACGAGGATTGTCCCGACCCAAGTGTAGGACCTTGCACTTGGCCTTGTTGAACTTCATAAGGTTTGCTCATCCAGGTCCCTCTGGATGACAAATATATCTTCATAAAATCTATTTACTATTTTTATCCTTGAGATTGAACTGGATGAATTCTTCTTACATTAAGATAAGATCCTTGTGTCAAAACAAAAGTTTTAGTTTAGATTTAAATAAAGAAAGAAAAGAAGAAATATGAAGATAAAGATTACAGCAGAATTATGTTTAATGATTTTTATTAATGTATTAACTAGTTTTGTGGTTTGCTTTAAGTAGTTTGCTTGCACTACAATATTAAGTAGTATGTGTGTAAGGATTACAATATAGCAAAAAAGTAGTTATATATATATCTCCAGTTAAGGAAGTAAGGGTTCATTGCAACGGAAGACAATTAATGAAAGAACAGACTATTAAAAATAAAGGAACAACTAACTGGAAGGTTTACGAGACAAGGTTAGGAACAGGGAAGGTGGTATTCCAGAGTCTCAATGTAAGCCGCTCTTGGATCAGAAATGCATTCAGACCACATCCCACTACCCCTCATCTTCCAGGAAGGTAAGCTACCTACTTGGACATGCATTGAGATACTATAAATAGGACAGAAAAAGACAACTACTGTGACACTTCCACCTTTCTTGCCTTGAGGATTTCATCTTGTGGACCTGGAAGATCTTGGCAGTCTCACACTATACTCTAAAAAAGCTAATTCCTCTTGCAACTGCAGTGTTTTGGACTCAAGTTACAGCAGGCATGACACTGCCAAATATAATTGAAAAATTTCTGTGTTTTCTTCCAGAGTAACTCATCTTTTTACATCTACACTACAAATGCACACTAAAATCTGTGACTGCTATTAAGAAGTACTTTGAAAATACTTTTTTTAGACAAGTACCTGCGCATTTGTTTTTATAAGCACACCTTACAGCCAGGTAGCTTTGACATGACAAACATGTATGAATAATAAATGGTGACTTATTTACCACAGTACTAAAACCCCAGTGACAAAAATCTGTGAGCTACTGATCACAAAAACTGAACACCGCCAAGATCTACCACTGTATACATATAGGGACAATTGATGTCATTAAGCAACTGAATTCCCCTGAAATAGATTAAATTCAGTTTACAATAGGATGATGGCAATGCCAACTTTAGTACAAAAGTGAGTTTAGTAAAGATGTGAGCCTCTGTACAAGTGTGTTCTGAATAAATATCTGGTATATAAGAACACACTTGAAACAGTATTGCATATAATACATGTGAAATCAGACTAACAGCACTAATTAAGATGCCAACAATACTTCAATAGGAAAACACTTTTCAAAACAAAAATAACTTCTATACCTTGGTAAACTTGCAGTTATATAGTATTTTATCAGCCTCTTATTTTAACTATCACGTCTCTTTTGGGTTTTTTTGTCATGTTTAAAGATTAATAAAAGTTACACATAAATTCAAAAAGTTTTCCTTAACTTTCCAGTTCCGTAACTTCCCTAAACTTAGGATTTTCTTTCCTGATCCATATTTTGCAGTGCAAGTATGTTACAAAGCAACTGAATCTTGATATTATTTAATGAATTTTTGCAACTAAAATATAATTTATATTTTCAAAACCTAAAATTTTGATTTTTCTTAAGATATTTAGAGCTTAGGAATGGTAAGTGACCTCTGCCTACTTCCTGGTTCACCTAACAAGTCCACTATTGAATGATAGGCTTTAGCAATTTGTGAGTGACTTTTTAGGTCAAAGATACCAAACTCCATTACCAGGAATCATCACTACTTATAACCATTTAAGTCTGTAAATAGGAAAAAAAATGAAAGTTCAGGTAAATTCTCCATATCCAAAATTGTTTAAAGAATCTCTGCTGTGATTAATGAGTTTTGCTAGTGAAGTTCTGTTTTAAAGAAAAAGTCTGAAAGAACAGCTCTTATTACAGATCTTAAAAAAAAGAGCAAAAAACCCATTTATCACATTAGCAAAATGCCACTGCCACAAAACAAATCCATTTTTATACTGCAGTTAAATTATCTGTGGGTAGACAGGGGGTTAACTACACCAAAGATAACAGGAGCTAAAGCTCATAAAGATATAAATGAAACCTGAATGCACATATCCATTATACCTGTTAATTATTACACCATTTCTTAATATGTGGAAAGGTGCTCTAGTCATAATAGCCAATGAAATCCCAGCTTTTTATCTCTGAAATGGTCAGAGTCTGATTGACGGGTCAATGATCTATTCAAAAACAGCAACTACATCAGCAAGTTTTACATTTACAAGACACTGCAATTAAAGTGTAATATACCTATTACAAGAAATACATTATGGTACATAGTGTATTTCCCCTGACCTAAACAGTAAGACAGGAATCCTAAATTTAAAGGTTTTAAAAATGAACAATTATGTCATTAGCAGTTTCTTAACCTCCAGTAATTTGCTACACACAAGAAAAAATTAAAAGTAGTTTTAAAAATTCTCTTTCAATAGTTAAATACTCTAGGAACATTGTGTGGTGCTACGTACGTGGCCCTAAATTACCCTTAAAATACCTTAGAAGTATTCATTACTTTTACTCCATATTTCACTATTCGTAATAGTATTCACTCACCATAATAATCACTGAAGCATTAGGCCAAACTAATTTAAAGAGGGTGACACAGCTTCAGCTTCCTGTCACTCCTGAATATTAATGGTAGCGAGATGCCTAAATTCCCGTTTTTTAAAAGTTGCATCCAAATATAGTTTCATCTGGTCTTTACTTAAGTCCTATACACTGAAAGTAAACCACACTAATTCCACCTCTGGGTAACAATTTCTTTCTGTTTGTTTCACACTACAGCTTCAAACTATAAATAAAATTACAGACAGCAATGCATCAGAAGACAAAGGATTAGAGCAAAATAATGCAAAAGTTTAACTTATTTTCCTCTCTGGAATTCTCATACACCCCCAACACTGAAGATTTTAGGAGTAAAAACAGTATATTCTTTTAACTTGCAGCTTTGATTTGATAGAACTTGATGATGAACATCCTAATCTAAGTAGTTAATAACTTGATTCCTACAATATGCAAAAGCAATTATATCATCCTTTACCTGCTGAAAAGCTGGCCCTGTAGATAACAAATAAAGTAGAATATTCTTTAAATTCTAAAATTTAACTTCTACTGCGAGCTTTCCCCTCCCTCATTTGCGCACTGATTTTACACTTCTATCTGTAGTATAAACAGAATTAAAGAACTGTTTCACTAACCTTACAAAAGAAAAAACTGAGTTATTAATAGCCATCTTCAGAGTATTTACTTCCAGTTCAATTCAAGCTGTAGGGTTTGTTGGTTGGGATTTTTTTATGACAGTTACTCCCATATGATGGTAGAGTAGAAAATCTACTAAGGCACCTGCCAACCAAAGGAAAAATAGAAATAAACCTCTGGATGCAGAATTCTGATCACGCCACAGAAAACTCTTTGGCACTTTTACCATGCTGCTCAAATCTTCCTCCAAAATTCAATTTTGTCTTTTAAAGCCAGGTACTGTAGCTGTATAACCACCTTGAAAAAATGAAGTAACAGCAAGCAGTGTAGTAAGTTTCACACACTTAGAATCTGAAACAACTCCAGGATGAAGTGATGAACACATTACATGTTTGCTTGCAATTTGTGCAAGAAACAAGAAGGATGCTCTTTATGCCAACAACTCCTACTGGCACTGCAAGTGAATCAATATACTAGGAACAGCACCTATCCACACCAAATCAACAAGAAGCTTGACCCAAATATATACATATATATACACACACACACACATGTATTAAGAGGAACCCAATGGAAAATAAAAACTGCCAGAATAAATCAAGCTAAGCAACTCGTAGCTGAAGCAATCTTATACTCTACATAAGAGTGAGGGACGTATCACATGGGCTTCAGAGAAAATTATACCTCTAAGTGAACAGCAGCTCAAGGAATCAAAGTGGATTGCTTTAGACTAGGCTAGTGAGACCTAACAAGAAATCAAGAGAACACACATGTGGAAGAAAGTACATGTGCATAAGGGCAACTGGAAAAAACAGACAGGACAGGTAATTACAGGTCTTATTTGTGTCATGCTTTGTTTGGCGATGGTAGCAATCACCAGATACCTTTAATCTAAATTTTAATACAAAGTTTCAGGCAAAGACTGTAGTCCTATCTATAACTGACCTTTTTAACCAAATGTAATTTTGCTCAGAGATGGTTATTTGGTTCACATAATAAAGTCATGTTTCTGGAATACGGCACACAGAGGCAGCTGTCAACCAGACACAGTGGTACAGCAAGAATCCTGCTACTCAGTATCTAAATTTATGAAAATCACAAGCTTTCATTTGCCTACAGCTGTACCTGTAATAATTAGTATGAAGTTACCTCTAAACACTGTCAGAATATAGATCATTCTTGGCCATAGAGTAATTTCTTTTAGTACTTACTATTTGTGTTAAATTGCAGCTATACTAATCAGTATTTAGTTCTTGTCACTGGCTGTTACCAGGACTACAAAACCATTTGACCTCAAGACAGGTACAGCTGCTTTACAAATACATAAAAGCTGTTTTCAGCAATATATAGCCATAAAACAACATGTATCCAAACTTTTTTTGCTTATCTGCAGTGCTTTCAGTAACAAAACACTTTTTTGAATATGAAATACCTATGATTTAGGTATTGCAATAGAAACGTTCCTAAATACTCCTGCAGCATAAGCAAGGAGATAGAGATTTAAACCAAAACTAGTGTTTTGAGAAGTTCCATACAGTCTGACACTTTTCAAAAGTTAAATCAAAATACTGAATAAAAGGCTAGAAATACTAAGTTGTTCTTCATAACAATTACTGAACTATTAAAATACATAACCAAGGCAAGCAATCAAATGGCATTGCTAACATTGAGCGAGTACCTACTTGTCTGCAGGATCAAGGCCTGTGGTTTCTAGAGTTGTGCTCTAAAAGGAAAATATTTTCCTTGATCTGAGAGACATTTATTCTGAAAATACAAGTTTGGATCATATGGAGGCATCTACTCAGCAGTTTCATCAGCCATTTTACTTTAAAAGGATTATTTTTTGGAACCAAATGATGCAACCATCTGAACACTGATAAAACATTTTCAATTCAGCCACTGAGATGGTCCTCATTGTGTTTAAAAACTGGAGTAAAGGTAGTAGGCTTTTGTGATTAACTTGATAATTCTTTCCTCACTGCCTTTGTGCCTTGCGAGAGCTCCTTTTAAGTAAATGATATTTATTGATTTTTGTTTTGCAATACATGAAAACACATAATTAAGGAGATATGAACACATAGAGGCTGTTACTAACAGAAGAAGTTAAAAGTTCTGAAGAACAGTGACCTTTTGAGTAGGAAGGAAAGATAAAGGTAAAAGGTCAAAGATACACAAAAGTGCTGTGCATGTTTTGTTGAAGAGCTCTCATTTCCCAAACCCTTATTTTTGAGAACTATTTAAACTACTAAACTGCTATACCTACTGTCAAGAAACATATTCCAGATATTTCAGCATATTCAAAAAACTCACAATATTAGAATGATATCATCACGGCTTTTTTTTTTTTTAGAAAAATGGTTAAGTCTACATAAAATTATCCACAGGTATCATTAGCAATGAAAATGTATCTTAGGACTTAAATCTTCTGATAAACTGAGGTTGATAAAACAACACAGGACGTAAAATGAAAATGAAGCAACTGGTCAAAAACATGGTCATAAAAGCCCATCAGATTAACTGCCTTTAGATTTGATTTATTAGGATTGGAAGATAAAAATCAAGATACCAGGCTCACATGAGCTTTTATTTTCTTCTTGTAAAAGTCTTTTTCATTTTCTTAAACTGGATTTTTTTGACTGAGAAAATAGACTTTTTTTTTTTTAAACTGAGCAACAATTCTCTGGGCTTTGATTCAATGTATTTCTGTAAAACCTATTTCCAGAACAGCAAATACCTTTCAGTTTGACTTAGTAATACAAATGCCAGAACATCACTATGATACTGTGCAACAGGCATTATAATATTAATCAAGTACATCTTCCAGCACAAATCCGTTGTATTTCTCAAAAAAAAATATTCTCATTTAGGCTCAAATCACATGAGCTGGTATTTCATCCTATGAAAGTTATTGGAATCCATCTTCCACAGCAATTGCATATATCACTGGGATTAATTGGTTATAGCACACAGATAGCCATAATCAAAGGCTGTTCTCTCAATTGCAGTTGCTTTAGTGGCTTGGGAAAGAGAATTTACTCCCTCACATTTTTTTATGGCTTCCACACTACGGCAGAAAACAATTATTTAAAATACGAAGCCACCACTCTTATTTTCTCACCTTTACAAAAGCTTCACTCAAAAAAGATGAAGTTTTCTAACGAGAAAACTGGATGCTGACTGCACATTCACAGACAAAAATGGGATATCATTGTTTTGGACAACAGCTGTAGGTAAGATTATCCTGTTCCTGTGCTTTTGTACTATGGGGGGACAGGGCACTGAAGAGGTATCATTCATGGGTATACTTAGGTGGGATAAATCAGCAATCTACTAGTGTTAGTAAAACATCTTTCATTCTTCACCGCAAGTAGACATGTTAGCAGCAGCCTTTAACAAAAGCTGCACTTCGTCTTGCATTTAAGGTGAGTGGAGTATATTTCATTTGTCAGCATCATTAAATAATTGAAGTTAGATGTCTGTTAACAAAAAAAGCCCAGCCACCTGCTCAAAGAAGTCATACTAGGAGCACACAAGTCATCACTAGATCAAGACATGCTCCAAGGCTGTGCAAAACTAGAAACTACACAAGCAGCTCCAGAAGCAGCCAGATGGCATACAAGCCCACAAAATCTTTTCAGACCAATAGCTCAATCAGGAGTTCATTTACCTTCTCAGTGTTTAAGCAGGATCTCTCCAGAAGAGCAAATATTTAACCTTCCTGTAAACAGAAACAACAGGAAGTATTTTTTGACAGGCCTGAACCAACGGCACCAGACCTCTTCTATTCTTTCCCCACCCTGAGCCACATTCTGCATATTTTAATCTGTTTCTGTAGTATGCAACCTCATCCTTCATGTGGTATCATTGGTGTATTTTTGTGAGGTTCAACATAACTGTCCATCTGATACACTCAATAGCTGACCTCCCCAATACCTTAATATCTCAGGAAGATGAAAGCTGGCTTCGTACAAAATTTCTATAAACCTAAAGTCTCAAAAGGAAAGTTCATAGAACATGCTTCTGATGTGAGCACTGTATTTTAAATAAAACCCTTGACAGATGTCAACTACATGGCAATACTGATTTTTATAGCCAAATCACTATTATTTCTGCTCTTGAAAATGCAAAGAAATTTCCAGGTTATTTTAGGATCTTCCTATTGCACACACTACACACACCCACCAAGAATACACTTCAGCCTTAACAACTAGAAAAGACACTCTCTATCTAGAAGTTAAAAGGTTTAAGATTTTTTTCAAATATAAAGCTCCCTTAAGGAAATATAACCTTCAGACTTGGACCAAGCTGGCTCTGTACAATAGTGACTAGCACTACAAAGATCACAGATGGTTCACTGCACACACTTGCTCCTTAATGTGGATACAGAAGTGTTAGCTACCAACTTCCTTATAGAACTGTAGGAGTATCAGCCAAGCAAATAACTCTTTCACAGGTATTATGGCTAAGAAGTAAAGTTGTTAATTTACTAAAGCACTGCAGAAAAATCAAGATAAAAATTTTAGAGTATTTTAAGTTAGTGAAAACTACAGTGAAACTTCTGGAAACAAGAAGTTTTAAATCTTGTAGCATTTACCTATCAAAAAATTAAGATACAATGCATAAAGGAAATTAGCATTACCTTTTTAATATATAAGCCTTTACATTTCAATGGTTTAGATAGATGTTAGTTTAGCAAACTGGTTAAGCTTTAACAGAGAACAGGTGACACTGAGTAACTATCAACACAGCTGACTGAGCCAAAGGTGCCTTTTAGATGCAAATTTCCCTATTTCAAAGGGGTAACTATTCTCTCAGACTTTGAGGCAGCAATGCACTTAAACTAGTTATTCAAAATAGCTTAATTGATTATACTTAAAAAAAAAATTGTAGATCACAATTTCTATCCTACTATGCCCATAAAAGTTAAATGAAATAATCACAATTGAACAAAATCTGTGAATAAAATGCTCGAAACATTTATTTATATGGCCTGTACATATATCTACCCCTTTCCTTAGTAATTCAGCTGTCTGAAAACACTTCAAGCAAAATCAAACAACTCAAGGTGTGGTGTTAAGGTCACCTTGGGTCTCCCTCTACTGTTGTAAGTCACAGTGCACAGCACTAGTGCATAGCAGCATAACGACTGATAAAACTTCTTGTACACACCTATGTTCTCAGTAAATATGCATAATTTTCTTCACTGTTTTTATGTTAGAGGCAATAACTCTATTTTCCGTACCATGCTAATGTGACTATTGCTGTCTACCTTCACTCAGTTGTCCTTAATTCAACAACTCTTACAAGTGATTTTATTGCTTGCAGTACTACATAGTCCTCATTTTTGAGGTGTATTACACTAAGGGGTTGAGACCAGCCCTATCTGCCTAACTCGCAGATAATCTGAAGTCTTCAATATCATTTATTTCCCCCTCACCATTTTGATACCTGCGAATATTCTGCCCACCCTAGCTTTTCCATCATGTGTTTTGGGAGAAAGTCCAGCCAAGTATATGCAGACTTAACACCTTCACATACACCAGCAACCCACTTAGAGGAAGGCACCGTTCTTCAGAGAGAAGTTGGTACTCTAGATGATCAATCTTACCACCCAATTATGTTGACAAAACCAACAATACAAAATATGAAGGAACCATGAAATTTTAAGTTGTATAAATTTCAAACCTCCTGAAGAGTTATGGATGGAAACTAAAGAGTTTTATCTATTTATCCATTGTCTTCATGCAGAAGCTGCTTCAAGCTGAAGTAAAACTAAAAATTGCCTAATTCAATATAATCAGGAACGACTAGATTAACAAATGCTCACCTCAGTTTACTTAATACTTTGTGTACTGGAACTGCAATCCTGTTTGCAAATACATTTTTCTTTTCTGTCTGCCAAATGTTGCAAATTCTATACTTGATCTTTACTAGGATAGAAAGAGTGTGACTGATAGTGTACCCAAGGCCAATGTGGCTATAAGCGTAATTTTTATCCACACAACCGTGTGAGCTGCTATACAAAGCTAAAACCATGGTAGTCTCCAGAAAAATATTTTAAAAACTCTAGTAGGAAGTTTTCATGTAGAACAGAAATGGCAAGGTCAAAATTAAAAATGTATCTTTAAGAAGAGTTCTGTTTAATGCCCCAATACACAAATCAGTTTGGTAATAAATTAGCTCTGAATATTCTTTTGTAAAATTAATTCTTTTGTAAAATTCCCACAGGTGAATTTTATCTTCTGTGAAGACCTGGAAGAGGAGAATTACAGGTAAAGTAAATTAGGATTTATCAGGGCATACAGGGAACTTGCTATCCATTCCATACCAAACTATTTTATTTATTTAGCTAATGATTTAAACAACAACAGATTTTACTCGCTTGCATTAGGGAGCACACAGAATATAAATAATCATCTATTGCAGTATTAAGCATGTAACAGGTAATGAGTAAATACACATTGATTTTGCCCTTTCCATAAATTTCACATTAAGACATGTTTATATGAGCTTACTTTAAAAGATTATAAAATTAGCAGATAAAGCAGAAAACCAAAAAGCTATTACATTAAACATATGACCTATTATCTTCCTCCAGAGATTAGTAACCTTTACAACTGACCAGAAAGGAATTCAAAAAGCAGTACAATTTGTTCTTAGCTGATGTCCTGAGTTACCTGACATCTCATTGCAAGAACTATACTGATGTTTATACTACATAGATATACATAAAGCTTTATCTTGCAGCTAAAACTAACATACCATCCAAATTATTGGCAGTTAATGAGCTCAGAACAACAAATGTTAAATGAAATATGGCAACAGTTCATGTTAACCATTATGATACACTGGAGCAGAAGAAAAATCTGAGATAAATAAAAATACATAAAAACAAACTGCTAAGCTATCACGTCTGTCAGCATAAATCTAAAAAACAACAAATGGAGATTCAGTTAATCGTATGGAAATCAGATTAAAAAAATACTTGAAGGCATTTTCTCCAAAATAAAGACAGTATTCTTTCATTAAGTACTAGCTATTCAGTGACAAGTGAGAACCAAAATATTACCTTGCTAACTAAAAGCTTTTCTCAACAGGAACCTGTATGACATTATAATATATTATACAATATATCATGAACTGCAGCTGACAACAGAAAAAACATGCAGAAAACTGAACAGTCATATCACAGTGAGAAAAAAGTAGTAAATGACAGGGTATGGATGGAAGCCTTTAATCTTCAGAACATAAGCAAGTGAAAGTACTTGATTTGATGAAGCCAGGAAGAAAAACATCCAAAGCAGCGTCCACTTCAATTGTATTCCTCATTTTAAAAGGCAAATACTGAAGAGGGAAGATGTAACATCATAATGTATAAAAGAATTAAGAACTACACCATATGACTACACAGTTCTTAATTCTTTTATACATTATGTTACTTTATGCTCCCTTTCTCAGTCTGGCAAACAAATAAGTTTTACTCTACCAGCTCTTAAGAAAGTTAAAATTCTAATCCCAAATGGGAACCAGCTGTCAAGTCCCTTTACCTACGCCTATCCCTTTAACTTGGGAAACCCAGTATTCAGAATACACGTACTTACATTTTAAATCTAGGTAATTTTTAGACCTGAAGCCCTGATCCCGAAACCTCCTTTATGCAAATACCATTCTCCAAGTACCCCTGAAATGACACAGTGTTTAGCGGGTATCTCAGACTTTCACCTGGCATGTAAAAATGCAGAGAGAAAGGCTGTTCATCAGTAGTATCCTCCACTGCTGGGCAACGCAAAGCCACTTGCACTGTACTGATATATAGAACGGTGATGTTACACAAAATTTTTCCATCCCCAATCAGAGCCCAGCTGCTTAAGATTGTAAACATAAAATGAAAGACCATAAAAAAAATTTCTTGACTCAAACTTATCTTTCAAAAAAAAGAAAATTCCACTCTTGCAGACATCAGCATTTTAGAAAGGAGCAGGGAAATCTTACTTGAGACTTTGAAATAATGGGTTTTGACCTATTCAACTGCTCATTTTGTATGAATCAAAATACAGTTAAGTGGAGACTGAAGCTGCTCCCATTTAAAAGTTATCTAGGGTTTTCCACATTACATTAGATTTCCAGTCTGGTTCCAGGCTCCATGATAGAAATTTGCCACAATGCCTCATACTAGTAACTGTACTCATGATAATTCATCAGTAGTCTAACCCCATTATCCTAAGAAGGAAATACTGACTTCTTAGGTCAAGAACTAGATGTCAAGAGCAGTACTACTGAAAGAAAGCTTGTCGTTAATCTTTAGGATTAGCAGTACTTTACCAGTATTGATGCAATAAGGGGGTTGATCTTGACTGATTATCCTACTGTAGGAATGAACATCTCATGCCTGAGAAGTCACAGCTCTGTCCACTGGGGTTACATTGCTGTATGCAGGAAGACTGGGGAGCAGATGAACTGCAATGTCCATACTCCCAACAGGTCAGTTAGAATTAGCAGTCCATGCAGTTAAAGATCTGGTAAAATCACCTTGGTCTAACACATCTCCAGACTTTATATTCTATTAGGATCTAGAATGGGAAAACAAAACAGAAAAAAAGCAAATGCAGACAAAGCTCAGGGAATTATACTGCTTTAAAGAAGTTGATCTGACATTCTCAGGAAGAAGGCACAATCATATCTACACTGGCACATTCCCAAAGAACTCATGCCAATTCCAGTATCTATTTCCTTTGTTTGTTGAGTAATTTCACCTTAGTTGGCATTTTAGAAAGTTTTATAACAAAATATAGTCACAGGTCAAGTTATATTACCTTCTCTTCACCTGTCATCATCCAATCTGCTGGATGAAGATCTGCTGAAAGACTTATTTTTTTTCAGATATGTTAAGCACACGGTGTGGAAATAATTGAAGTAAAGTCTACTGGAAAAACACATATGTAATGTATTTGACAATCACTCCTTTTATCCAAATTGACACTTCAAAGTAGCTTATGGAGGCAGCTACAGGTAGTATTTGATATTGCAAGAGAATTTCTGCTTATTTCTCTAACACTAATTTCTATGGGTTTTTTTAATCCACCAGAACCTGGAAAATCCTACATAACTTGTATTTTTCATTATCTTCAACATAAAGTGAATGAACTGTAGTTCCATTAGAGCTCACTGTTTCTGTTCCTAGCAAGGAAAAAAACTGAGTAAATTTAATATGCTCTGATAAAGGATAAACATTCAAGACAAGAAGTATTTCACTTATTACTTAGAGGACAATCTAAGACTTTCCTGTATTTCTTGAGAAAACTTAAGTTTGACAGGAAAGGAAAACTGTATGAGTTTACTAGAAAACCAAGTTCCATTAGTTTCTCATTGAGAATAAATACTGTCCATGCTCTGTAATTTCTGACCAATAATCTTTCAGATATGAAGACCATACAAGTTTGCATAACCAGCTCAGTTCCAAATGATACTAAATACATTTGGCCTCCCTACACCTTTAAGTAGGGAATAAATTATCATCTGCTTTCCCTGTGGGAACTGAGACTAGGAAAGATAAGTAATTTAGTTTGGCTCACACAGTAGCCTGAAACAAGTGGAGAACTCTTTGCGAATCTGTCATACCCATACTTTAAACATTGCACTATCATTCCCAAATGTGTAATCCTTTGCCTGTTTGATAAGTCACAAAACTATCCATTTTATCTCAACTTTTCAGCTTACCTATTGAGATTTTAACATTCATCATCTCTGGTTACCCCGTTTCTCTATCTGTGATTTTTATCTCTTCCTGCAATAAAAAAAAAAATGTATTGTCCTCCTCAGTCAAATGCTTTTATTCCTTATTGAGGTCTCAGGTGCTGACTTACACCACCATAAAATAATCAAATGATTCAAGTTGGTATTAACACAGGGCACCCAGTGTTACTTTTTTTTTTTGTTTAGTTCTTGAACCTCATACACTATCTGAAAGAGGTTTTCTCTTATGTGTTGCGCAGAACCTACCCATACAACTAAGTCTTGATTTTCAAAGCGTTAAGAATTACTTTAAAATTTGTCCTGAGGCAGTGCGCTATATTCTGATATGACTTTAAGACTCATACTCTCTGGGAGAAAAAAAGGTGAGGGGTACAATGTTTTGCCAAATGAGACAACATTTTAGTTAACAGGCCCATTAATTTCTTTGGCTTAAAATAACCTTCACTGAATTAGCCATGTAATAAACAAGAATAAATTAAGCCTAAAACTAAATAACACTAATGGACTTGCACTGCAAGTATGGGTCACTGTTAGGTGAGGCATCAAGCATACAGGGGGAACAGAACAGTGAAGGAGACTGGCTTCTTTTTCCTTCCTTCTCCTCTATTACCTTCATGAGATATTTGTCACATGAAGAAGCTGAATTTCTGCTTATATAGCCCAATGTTACATTTATTTATATTAACTGCCACAGTGCTAATGTAGATTATAAATCTAAAATGAACATATAGGATACACTTGTGCAAGAAAGTTGATCTCTAACGATAATTGAACAATCTGAAAGCATGAATTATTTAGATTGCCAGTTAGTTTTCCTTTATCAAACACCAGCTTATCCAAAAAACTGACAAGACAAAAGAAATCAAGATACGCTTTTACAAATTCCCTGATGATTTTAACTCATTGAGTTGGATGACAGCAATATAATACTCCTTTTGAAATCAGAAAATCTGTTACCAATGATGTGCAGATGCTCTACCTTGTAAGTATTTTAAAATAAGCTTACCTTCAACCTAGTGACTTTCAAAAGAAAAAACAGAAGAGATAAAGTAGAACAGATAAATTAGACATTATCTTGCCAACAGTGACAAGATTAGACAATAAATAATAATCAAGAAAAACTTACACAGCACAAAATCTTCACCTTGTTAATTAAAATGTATGTTTATCTAAATCAAATTCTATGGCAGCAATTGCAAAGTGCTCTCATGTCAACTGCCAGTATCCCTTGGATGCTCCTCGCACCTCTGGAGACCACTAGGTTCCACCCTTGCTCCTTAAGATGTCCACAGCTCCTACACCAGCACCAGGAGACAGCAACAACGCCTCCAGAAGATATTCCAGAATACACAGATTTTGTCTGTGCAGATCTTGCCACAACTCCGTAAGCTGTCACTTAAGCCTGGCACTGCATATCTATACATTGAACATGATTGCCATATGGGCACCTAAACAACATATATAACATGGGATTTCCACCAAAGGATATTATTAATAAATTGTGTCATTTAACTAGAAGACAGACCAAAAGGACTGGAAAAATATGTGACTTTTTTTTAAAAATACAGTGTTTTTAAAAAAATTGTTCAAATGTGCTCAAGATGGGACAATTTAATTAAAACAGAAATATTTCTTATTCTGACCTATTTTTGCCATTCTCTGGTGTGAGCTATATAACTGTGACTTTTTGCTCTGGATCTCCACACACAGTGGGTACCATGAACAATCCTGAGGTCTGTGAAAGATGACTAAGAAAAGATATCATACATGTTTTTAGCATCCAGCATAACCAGTGATTTATTTTTATTTTAGGAAATACATAATGTGTTGAAAAATACCAGCCAATGTACTCTTGGAGTTTTCTGATGAACAATGCCAATTTCAATTGTACCAACAAATTTGAGAGGCAATTCTAAATTCCTTTGGATCTGAGCTTCATCCACCAACATCTTTCACAAAGGATTAAGCATTCAAATATATTTTAACAATATGGATTTCTATAAACAGTCTTCCAAAGTGAAAGAGAATAAAATTGATTTTGTTAACAGAAATGCAAACAAAAGCACTACAGGAGACTAGTATTCTCTAGTTCATAAGAGCTTTAGCGTTTGTTATTTAAACAATATGCACTTTGTTTACATCAACAACTTCTGATTGTCAATTGTGTATTAAAGCAAGAAAAAACTGGTTTGCAGTTTCTGATGCTGTGATTCCAGGCTGTTAAGATCTCAGGTATAATTTTCAGCCAGTCAAGGACACAAAGAGTTGCAAAAAAAACCCAAAACCAACAATTTCAATTGTAAATTGTAAATGTCACTTTCAAATAATTCTTAGTTCACTCCTGGCAAACCATACTTTCTGCTATCTGTTGTTTGCTGTGTTGACTAAAATAGAGAGCAATTCTCTACAAAACAGTATAGTTTCCAGGAAATAAACTGACTAAAGTACTTACTTTCCCTCCTAGCCCTATTTAAGGGAACAAAGCTCAAATGCTCACAGTGCATCTGTGAAGGCTTTTATGCCTGTATACCTGTCAGCTTTCCCATAACTAGCCTTTTACATCAGCTAATTTCAAACATATTTAACATGTAGATGGGAATCTCAAATATATTGAGTTTGATAACTGCATCACTCCCTCTTTTGTCTTTTAAGCTAGAAATGAGACAATAACCAAGCAAAAGCTAAAGATTATTCCACAAAGACACAAAGCAGCTGCTTTAACAGATTCTCACTGACAGAGGAACTGAGAAAAGAAAAGCCTTCACATTGACCTGCAAAAGCCTCTGTCACTTCATGTAGGGCCACATTAACTGAAAGGTCACTGAAATCATATTAATTTGTTACTGACTTCAATAAGCATCAGATCTGCAGGCTCCAGAGAAAGTTACTTTTTGTCCTACACATCTGAAAACCAAAAGTAGCATTACAGGAAATATATAAAAAGCATATTTTATATTTCTCACATATATTATCTGGCAATGCCTATTAGTACTATATTGATGGTAATAGCACCAAAACATGGCACAGAAACTTTCTACATATCTATAGACTGTCTAAACAAGAGATGAGGACATTATCTCCTGTATACATGAAGAGCTTTTTATATCTCTTCTGTCACAAAGCTGAAGTAACCAGTTGGCAACCTCAGTCATCATGCACAGCAACAATATAAACAGATGGAGACAGACAGTCTTCAAAGCTGATAAACATAAGCACCACCACTTTTCATGGCAATCAAAACTGTATTTACTCATGAGGTAGTTATCAGGATTCGTTCAATATTTTCTGACTTCTGCAGCAGAATTATTAACATTTTAAAAGCTCAGAAAACCGCCCTCTGACACTTGCTCTGAAATGTTGGTACATTAGTCCACTTACTGAGAGTTTTTCAAGGGCCTTTAACTGAGAAAACAAAGAATCCCTGTCAAATTTACATTCTGGAAAACAGCCTAATAATTCTGTTGTCAGAACTGTCAAATAAGAACAGTATCTTCTGGCTGAAAGTCTGGAAAAGTAAAAAATGTTATGATTGCTTAAGCAATAATTTAATCATTATTTTGCTCAGCTACTGGTTAATTTTGTAGCAGTGCCTCAAATACAGAAAACAGGACTCTCACTTTAGACTAGCACTTCCTAAAGAAAGTCCCTACTAAGCTAAACCTCTCAAATTCCCATTTTACTTGTACACTTACGAGTTTCACTCCCTAATTTTACAGTGCTACAGACAGGCAAAAAAATTACTATTTATTTACAAACAAGATATTAGCAGCTTTACTTACTATATACTTATACTATACATAAAAATAATGTTAAATAGTCAGACTATAGGTACCTAGCCACCTCACTTATAACACAAAATATTGGAACCTTTAAAGTCTTTATCTCAACAGGAAATAATCCATATACCTCTTCTCCCGCTCCGCGGCACTACAGAAAGCACATCTCAGATTTGCAGCATATGCAAATCTAACTTCTGCAGCCTGCCTGGAAAACTAACAAATTCAGGTTCTTTTGTATCAAGGCAAAGGCAGCAAAAAAAGAAAGCCTGCCAGCCTGCTCTCCAGCTTTGGTATGGCTGAACATAGCTGAAGCTATTTATAAAGGAAAGAAAAAGTATCTCACAGACATCAATTAAGTGATTCATGGGTCTTTACAGCAGAATTTTAAATTCAGCTGGCTCCCTCTTAGTCTCCAAACCAATAGATCTAAGTATTGATATCTTATGCTACCAGTGAAATGCCTTTTTGTCAGCCTTAGTCTCTAATTGGTTATAAAGAGATGACTGAAATGAAGATTTCTAGTGAGGTGTTCGTTTTGTAAAAGTGCTTTAAGCAAAGGTTAAGAACTGCCAAATGCTTCATGTGATACAGCTGACAGCTTAAAATGAAGCTTGCTGAAGCAACTGTAATTCCATTTGTAGATTATTTCAAAACCCATTCCTGTTCCCAGAAGAAAGTTTGTTTACCACAAAGGAAATAGTTTTCTGCCCACTGGACGAATCAACTTTCCACCTGAGCATGTTGTCTAGTGGATGTTCAGACTCTGGAGCCTCTGAACTAGAGGCAATCCCAGGGTTACCCTGGATTCAAAGGGGCTTAGACAGACAACAGGCAGTTAGTCAGAGCCTTGCGAGGATCCCTAATTTCCAGCTTCTCTGCTCCCTCACCTACTTTGATGAGCTAGTAAGGAGACTGGGATGCAAACTGGGCATAGCTATCCTAGCTTCTGAGAGAATCCAGTACCAGTACATCCTAGGAACATTTTAGCCAAATTGACAAACTTTGGTGGACAACATTAAGCTAATGGACCTTTTAACTTTAATAAGCAAATATTTTTCATTTACGACACCATTATTAATGATGTTAGTCACAGGAAAAAGGTTATCCTAGTCACCTACATATTCTCAAATAGCTAATATTTCAAATAATACCATGGATTAAAGCAGGAAGTACTGGATTCCTGTCTGAGATCACTTTTTTCAATAAAACTTTAAGATTTGACACATAATAAATTTGACTCCACTTGCTATGAAATTGATAATTTACACCTTAAAACTATGGATTGCTTCAGGAAGGCACAATACAGTTTTTATTATTGTTCTTATATATAATAAAAATAATCTGTTAAAATTATATATAAAGATATTTTAGAAGCAGCTTAGGAAATCAGATCAACTTGCTTGTCTCTCTCACCTATACTTCGCAAGTTTTAAATAAAAACTTATACCAATCTATTATGCATACACAATTAAATACAACCTCGTTGCAGAGTCCATGAATCATACAGACAGTTCCTACCACACAGGTACTAAGTTTTCTGAGTGTATATCTCCTCCAGATGCAGGCCTAAAGCCAACATTCAATATGAAACTAACAAAGTTAGTGAAACTTCTGGTTGCGAAGACAAAAAGTTACCTTTTAATCCACCCAAGAGATTTTTTTTTCACTGATGCTAGCCAAATGTGAATCTTCTGATGGCACCCCAATGCTAGACAAGAACAAAGATACAGTTAACTATTATTGCAATTATCCCTTTCATACCTGCTAAAACTCATTCTAAAGCCTATGAATTTTAATTTCCTCTGACAAACAGATTTTGCTTCAGCTGCTCATAACTTACCATATAAGAATACTGGAATAGGGCATACAACTCCTGTCCTTATTTTTCTTGAATACCCTCAGGTAGTGTGGTTACTCTTGCCTCCATAAGGGATTTGAAGCAAACAAAAATACAGCAGGGACTTGCTGAAGTTGGAGAAGTGCCTGTGAACTGTACACATTATTTCATTCACAAAAAGGCACAAACAAAAATCCTTAGCTATTTTTCCATTTGCAATATTTTAAGACTAAGAAATTTAACACACTAATTTCGTTATCCTTAGCATTCAGCACACAGCTTATTGAATATTTTGCTGAAATCCAGTCTCGTTTGGAAAAGAGGGAAGCTATGGTGCTGCCATTACTCCAAATCGAGTTGTGTGACTGAACCCACAGAGAGATCCATTTTGTTCTCACACTGTCATGTCCCATACTCGGTCTCAAATACATTCACAAATACATACTGCAAACGCAGCCCAATACTGCAAGCAGATGATAATTGAGCAAAGCTCATAAATTAGAGATGCCACAGCTGAAGGCTGGACAGGAGCTAAGCATGCTAACCTTATTTTGACCTAAGTCTACGGACTTGCACAAACTGGTTAATCATATTTTTCATTCAGCCTTTGTGTCTGTGAAATACCATTCTAAATAACCTACCAAACCAGGTGAAAATAATTATCTGATAAGGACAATATCTTCCATCACCTTCTTTCCTACGTATTTATGAAAGTTAAGACCTTGTATACAAGTTGAGCTGCTAATGAGAACCTGGAGATGATGGAAGTTAAATAGTAGCTCAAAACCGTTAGAACTACTGAGTATGCTGCAATTCTGTGAACTGAAAATGAACACCACAATGGAAGTTGTCTATGAACCACCTAGAGAATGAACACAAAAACATAAATCAGTAAGTTTGTTTCTGAAGCCCTGTGGGAACATCCAAATAAGAAACTGACCTAAGAATAAGCTCCTTCCTTGCTTTTGTTCCCGTATCACATACTATCCATATCACAACCATATCAAAACTATGGTTATAAAACATCCTCATGACAGATAAGAGGCAACCATTCTCCTTATTATCGGTCCTTATGACAACTTCTTAGGAATCTTAAGACAGAGAAACATGAAATCAAGATAAAATTTGAGTATCAGTTATCTGAAAAGTTTATGTGTATTAAAAGAGTCTATGACTAAGTTTCCTGTTGACAAATACACACAAAAGTTGTATTACTTTCCCACAAGCCTTGCAGCACAGTCCTTGTATGTCCATAGTGATTAGAGAGATTCCCACAGAGATAAAGCAACTTCCTAGTTATTCCTGCCCTAAGACCATTGGTCTCCCAAATGCCTAAACAGAAAAAAAACCCAAACCTGTATTTTCTAATTAGTAGCCCAACTCCTATAGAAAGTGAACAAATCGCTTATTCTTTCTGAAACAAACCTGGTAAAAATGCTGCAACACGCTGTCTTGCAGGCCCCAAAAGCAGATCTTACACAGTTTAGAACATAATTCTTAGAGATGTACTCGGAACTCTGAGCTACACAACAAAAAACTTCCCTTAACAGACCTGTTAGCAGATGACACAGGTACTAACTTGAGGCCTCTGTCCCCACTTAACAAGGCAGTCTATTAAACACAGGTGGGTAAGCTTGGTTTTCCTAACAGGCTCCCTTTCGAAATGAGTCTCCACACAAACTACACTTTGCCTGAAGAATTTCGCACGCTGCACTGTGTGGAAGCACCCTTACTTGTATTTGCACCCGCGGTACGAGAGACCTTGCCCAGCCAGGCCTCCCTCCCCTCGCCCGGAGCCCTGCCGTACCCCCGCCGGGCACGAAGCAGGCCCGGGCAGCCACCTCCAGGCTCACGCTTGCGCTGCAGGGAAGGCTGCTCGCCCCGGATTCTTCACCGGCGCCTTCCCCAGCGCAGGGCGGCGGAGCCCAGGCTGACGAGCGCCCCGCCAGCGACGGCCCTTAACGGCCACCCGGGCGCGAGAGGAAAGGGAAACGCGGGGCGGGAGCGGCTTTGTAGGGCGGGGCGTGGGGCGCGCGCCGCCTCACACCCCTTCCCCC
>VYZM01003680.1:4411-104186 GCA_013398915.1 Dromas ardeola | reverse complement strand
CGCCCCGCCGCCCGGGCCCGCGGCGGCCATGCCCTGCCCGCCCTTCCCCGGCCCTCTCCCGCCGCCCTGAGGTACCGCGGGGGGAGACGCTTGGCTCCCCGCCGTGCCTGAAGGGAAGGTGGGAGCGGTTCCTCCGCGGCCCTTCAGCTCGGGCTCCCCGGCACTGACCTCCATCTCAGCCGAGGTGCCGGCGGCTCCTCGCCCGCTGGCCCGGCGTCGGGCGAGGCGCGGGGCGGGAGGGCAGCCCGCCGGGCGGCTCGGTGTGGCTCAGGCCTGTCGGCAGCGTCTGTGGGAAAACACACAGCTCCAGGTGTCCGCTCCTGAGCCGGCAGATGGAGAAGCCATCCCTGCTGTGCTCGGGAAGCCCGAGTGCTCTCCCAGAAAACCCTGGCTAGAGAAAAATGACAAGTTTTCCCAGTTAACGGCTGGATACACAGGGAGAGCCCAAAGTGTTTTTTCTAGGGAAAAGCCGACTTGGCACAGGTGAGGCCAACGGCGTGGCTGTGCAAAGGGACCGGCCAGGAGGGAGAATCCCGCTGGGTCGCTTCGAGATCGGAGCTGAGCTCACGTGGGATCAGCTCTGATCCCGGAGGAATCGAGCTCCCTTTTAGTCCGGGGTAGATGGCATTTCCTTGAAAAACAAACACAGATGTCGTTCAGCATAACTTATTCAGGAGCTCTGGTCTTTGTGGACAGTTAAGTATTGGAATCCTTTCCAGGACTGTGTCTCAAACCAGAGCTTCTGTAGTCTATAAATCATTTTTTTCTTAATTCAGCATAGACCAACTTCGTGGTAAATCACGGTGGTTGCAGGAAGCAAAGTTTTCTCTCCGATTTCTTATGGATGAAGACCCCTTGACTCCTAGAATAGAGTTGGAAGGGTGTTCTTGGGTAAATGTGTTTTGATAATCACTCGGTGTGTATATACGACATGGGAATTTTTCTCTTTGCAGCACTAATAGGCTGTCCTGTTAATGTGGTTCCTAACTTTCCAAAATCAAATATGTAGTGAGCATCCTGTGGCATGTTTAATTCTTACCCAAAAGAGGCTGACTCAATTTCTGGCGGTTACTTGGAGCAAGAGTTACCGGCATCAGACTTAGTTGTAGCTGAAGTTGGTTATGGCTGAATCTTACTCTGTGTGGAGCTACTGTTTCTCTGCCATTTCTATTATTTCTTTTAAAACACTGATGGGTATTACACTTCTGTTTTGTCTCTGCTTAGGTTAAGTTACTTTTTGCGTCTCCTTACAAGAAGTCCTTCTCTGTACAGCCTGTTACTCTTAAGATCCCCACTTGCTTAACAAAATACAGTTCAGTAGCAAATGAAGTAACAAGATAGTATTTAACATATGATAACGTCTAATATTTCACATTAGTATTGCTCAGAACTGAAAGAATTAATGTCTTCACAACAAAGAATTATAAAATACTCTGTACATGAACAAAAAACACCAGTTGGGTGATTGGATACTTTCTGTTCTGATACCTACATTTCTAAATCCTCACCAGAATTTATTGATTTTCAGTAACATTTCTTATGCCTGTCAGCACTGACACTGGAGCAAACACTGGAACATTTATGGAAAGTTACAACTGTAAATTTCAAGGCAGTTGGAAATGACAGCTAAAGAAAGTACTCCCTTGTAACAGTTTGTCCTTTTCTTCCTGTGCTGGTCCCCACCCCCCACGGGCTTAGGGAAGGAATTGCAAATGATATTTCCTTTCCACTCTTTTCAGCGTAGTGATCATAAATGGATTTCACCTTCTAATGCTCTCTAGGAATTTGCTCACTCTCAGATGACAGATCTGGCTTTGTAGTAAATTTAAATGGGACGTATGACAAGTGTAGATCAACTGCTTGAAGCCTGCTGTGAAAAAAGGTGGGAGGAAGTAGAACATTTCTACTTAAACTGCAGAGAACAGGGGTGGTAAAGATATTTCTGCCTTTATGATACACTTGATCTACTGGAAATGCACCAACAACTGGAGCTTTTGTCTAAAAGCGATTTTTTAAAATTAGAATCCTAGGAAATTCCACAGGGGAAAAAACTCAAAGCCCAGTGAAATGCAACTCAACCTCCATAGTAGTGTGATACAGGAAAACTTGCTCAAGTGAGTGTTTCACACTCTGTAGAGTCCAGAGTCCAATGCAAGTAATTCACACCAGCAAGAAACACCAACAGACGTAAGGCCACCTTTTAAAAGAAGGGGTGAGTTGGCATCTGGAAGGCTTGCAGAGCAGCAGGAGGAACACAGCTTCCAGATCTTTTCAGATGCAGAATTGTGAACTCTAGCTCGGCACTTCCTGAAAAGTAAAGTTTGATAAAATAAGGTTCCCCATACCAGTTTTTTTTTTAAGGATCTGTATTTTTTACTAAGACAGACAGCCTTTAGTTACTGCTACGTAATCGCTAGCAGGTAGGGATGCTTTGTCATCTCTGTCATTCTTTCAAGAAGCATTGTACTTTAAATGCTTGTCTCTTGTATTTCTTGAGGTTTATGTGTTATATCAGTTGTAATAAAATTTGGCTTTACATCTTTAGGTACATTTGCAGAAAAACTACATGTTATGCCCATTTATTACTTACTAGTAAGCTAAAGGATAAGATGCTGTTTAAAGAATATTCAGTACTGTTCTGTATGCAGATTAGACAAATGATCAAAGTGCACTTTAAGATTCAAGCATGGAATGCAGGAAAACAAATGTTTTTAGGTCATTTAAAGGCTGTCTTCCTTTAATTTTGTTCCCCATTTCTTTTTATACACCCATACCAAAATACTTCATTAGTGGTTGTATGTTACTTTTGTATATTGTTTTTGTTTATAAGGTCATTTACAGATTTAACCATGAACTAATGAAGAATTTATGCTGTAAATCACTTTAAAAAAAGATCTCGATTTCAATGCTCTAAACCTGGAGACAACTCAATTACTTGATGAAACGGTGACTAAATAAACATTTGAATATTCTGCACGTTAGCAGACCTTCTGTTTCTACTAAATGTTTTTAGCTTAATGTTATAGCAGCTACATTATGTTCCTTCTGTCACAGACATCATCTTCAATTTCCGTGCCTGCTCATTCTCCTCTAGGGTGAAACCTCAACTCCCGTTTAGTAGTCTAGCCCAAATCTGCAAAGTGCCAAACTTCTTAATGCGAGGTTGATCTTTATGAAGCATTTTTAAAACTCACATGCACCTGCAGATGATACCTGCCAGTAGAAATGCAGCAGTTCCTTGACTACGAGTCCTTCTGTACCTCCTTTTCTGCTGTCTTCTCTGTTGCCTGCAAGTAGAAGTAACTCAGCAGAGTGAATGCCAGAAGAGGCCTGACTGGATGGGTGACTGTGGCCTGACACAGAAATGGAATGGCAGACCACATGGGTTGGGCTGGATGAGTGAAAATTCAAGATCCATCTTACATTTTTTGCGTAGGCAAACTTTACACCTTGGTGGGTAACTTGACTGTCAGATTTCTGTTCAAGAAGTATCATGCTCCTAATACCCTAGTTCTGAGAATCTAAAGCGTAGTTAATAAAAATGGGAAGTTATTTAATGGCTTATCCTTCTCTCTCCCCCCAAAACAGGTGTAGAAACAAATCAACTTGATTGTGTTGAACAAAGTTGTTGCTACACGGTAGTGCAGGTGATTCTTCATTGGGTCAAGAGAAGAGCTTTTCATGAAAACTGCCACTAAGTACTGAAATGTGCTTTCTTTTCTGTTTATAACTTGTGGTCTTTTTCCACCTCATTGCGAGAACCCAGAAATAACATTTATTGTTGCATCCCATGGCACTTACCTATTCAATTGTTGTAGAAATGAATCCTTAATTCTACTTTGGGGGCTGCAAACCTTTGCAACTCAAGAAGGTGGTGATTCTTTTTCTTTTGGTGTGCTTCTTTTCTGTGCATTAGGAATCTTTACAAAACGGTCATGCATATACCCATTTAAGTGGTAGGCCTTGCAGTATGGCCAGCACGCAAATACAGGTTTTAAAGACTTTGTTTTCTGCAATGTAACCATTTGCTGGAAAGGAAAATTAGTTAGAAGCTTCCTCATCCCATTGAGAACATGGAGATAAGCAGTTTTCTTGTGTGTTGGAACTCAATGTGCTTATGATCCAAACTTAGTATTTGTGTGACTGGGCTGATGCTGCCTGGTAGCTGAAGTAATGCCGTGGGTCAGATCACTCTTTCCCTTGCCTACGCGGTGACTCGCGTGCTAGTGGCCAGCACTAACAGGAAACCACAGCTGCTCTTGCTCACTGCACTGACAGCTGCCTAAAGAACTAAAACAAACCAAACGGGGTACAGGAAATGAGATGGCTGAATACAGATGACTGTTGAAAAGTACTCTGGCCGTTCCTACTTAAAATAATGAGTCTTTGTAAATGATTTTATCAGGTTCTATGAAAGGTATAAAACTGGTTACGCTGCTTTTTCATGTGGTTGCTGACGGCTGTTTTCATTAATAGGTCAGTTTCAAAGAATAGATTGGTGAAAATAACCTACGTGCAAGTATGAATAAGCTTATTGAATTCCTACCTGCTTTGTAGTATGGAAGTGATTCCATGTTTGTTAGGCAGCATTTGCTGCGGGGGTAAAGCTATTAAGTGGTTTTAAAACTTTGTAAAGCCTTTTCATGTTAACTGACTGTCCAACAAGTCTGTTATCAATGAAACCAAATGAATCAGAATTGGGAAGCAGCCTAACCTTTTGTTTACGCTCACTCAAATTGCCTTAACCGAGTCTCAATGGCATCCACAGTTCCGAAAAGCTTTAACACCATCTTTAGTTCCAGACTCGATTTAGGCTGACTTTCACTTACGTAGGGATTTTGAAAAACTTTGCCATGAATTACCTCAAAGTTCGCTATCTGTATATAAAGATAGATGATTCTTACTTTATTTGCTCAGCTGACTTGGAGGTGAACGAATCTGATTTTCTGAGTGGTGCTGCTTTGGCTGGTTAGTGGAAGGAACTATTCTGCATTACAAAAGTTTCCTGTGTTCTGGTTTTGGCTGCTTTTTTTCTGCCTGTCGGGATTTATCCTCCTCACCTGACTTAATGATTTAATGTTAATGAGCTTCTTTCTGCATAAGGTGACATTTTTTCATGCTATGCTTGCTGCAGTTTTCCAGTTGCAGAGGCCTATCAGTGCCCAGTCACCAAATAGCCTCTGTTGTACACATTACCTTCTCTAAAACCGTATATATACATCATGATGGTAACCTTACTTGCAAAAGAAGAAGGTTTACATGCAAGAGTTGGACCAGTGCAACTCCATGTGTTGTCTTGGCTACCGTGACATTGTTTATTCCCCTTTGTAAGTGGGGGAAGTAAGAAGTAGTGCTATAAGGTATCTTCACTTCAGCAGAGCTCTGTTTATCCTGAGATTGTATTGGTGGCTTTGCGTTTTTTAAGTCACGCATGGATGAAAGTTGAAGTTCTGAGGTCATGACTTTGGCCCAGGGGTTTTAGAGGGTAAGACATGGAAATGTACCCTAGGGACCATAAAACAGATGGAACCATATGTGACCATCTGTAACCTGAAATAAACCATGGAAACTGATCTAACTACAAAGGAAAATGAGAGTTTTACAGAAAAAAAGGTAATTAGCCTGTGATAACAACACTTGCAGTGTTACAGCTAAAGCATATATGAGTGCCTTATTTTCATAGGCTTCTGTTTTCTTATTGTAGAGCATACCTAAATTTACAAAGAGTATGACAGTGGATATATATTTAAATTGCAAATTGAAAAAACAGGACAAGGAACGGGCATCCCATGCTTTTGCTGTCCTTTAATAAACTAATTGCAATTCTCAGTGAATGATATCTGGTTTGTGTTTTTACCTTTGACATTCTTGCAGGAGGTTATCTCTGCCTTGCTCTTCTGGCTCTGAATCTTTTTGTTTCAAAATCTTTTCAGCTTTTTCGTATAATCAGCTCGTATTGTTTGTGCAGTAGCCAGCTTTGTCCTTGATCTTAAATAGTTGTTTTCCCTTGCTGCTGTTGGCTCCTTGTCTATTTATAGAGAGATCATACCTCTCTCAGCATTGGGCTTTCTGGATAAACACGTGTTGGAGAGAGTGAGGAGGGGAATCTCTTGCGTGATAGTCTCCCTCCTGTTCTCTGGGTCATCCTAGCAGGTATTCTTTGTTGCATGAATTAAAACCAGCTACATCTTGTTAGGAAATAAACTCATAGGCAAGCATAGAATTTGCCTGCTTCATGCCAGCGCTATGGTGGCTTATTGTTTTGTGGCTCCTATGGCATTTGGACTAGTCAGGGCCAACTCGTGTGTTATTTCCACCCTCTGCACACACCCATGCGCGTGGTATTAATATCTACATGGAAGTAGTGTTATTGCATCTCTCTGTATCAGTCCTTGTTATTACAGTGTGAGTGCAGTTCAACGAGCAACTTAATCCTTTAGGTAGGGTTGAGGTAGTTCTATAGCTGAGACTCTACTTCATAGCCATATTGTAAGTGCATGAATTCAGGTAATATCTCCTTGCCTGGTGGTATACTAAATTTGCCATGTTTGCATTAAAAACACAAGATCTTACTAATCCACCACTCTTTTTTAAATAGAGAATATTCTTGGCTTTTCTCTGCATGGAATGAAATAAACATATATGTGTATGTGTTTAAGTATATTCCAAGTATCAGTATAAGTTATTGAAAGTATACAAGAAGTGGTATACTGAAGTGTTCTGTCTGGTTGAGTACCTTAATGGCTGCTGATAGATAATTCTGGTTAAATCAGAATGGTGGGATGTGTCCATAGGGGAGTCCCTTTCCTGCCCTAGGTTATAGCTAGCTAATGCTGTGTGGGAAGAGATAAATATTTTTATCTCTTCTCTTGGCAGTTAGTGAATTGAATTTAGGAATGTTCTTGCTTTCCAGCACTGAATTACTCATCTTGCTTTGTTAGGTTTGTCTGGAATTTCTTAGTCTTCAATAATTACAAATTTGTCATTGTGCTGTTTAACAGACTTTCCAAATTGTTAAAAAAGGCTAACCAGTTTCCTTATAGGGAAGGCTGGATTGTTTTTCTGGATTTAGAAAAATGTTCTTGTTCTGAAAGAGCCTAAGGATTGGTTGGAGCATCGATTCCTTCTGTGTTAGGTGTCAATGATTACATAGGGTTTGATAGTAGTATAATCACAGTCTCACTCACTTACTTCCCAGGCTTCATCTAAATGAAAATGTTATACATGATCCAGAGTTAAAACATTAAGGAACTATGGCATTACAATAAATGCTGGAGCTGATTTATGGATTTTGTTTGGGGATTTTGCTGAATAGTTTGAACAAGGTGAGCATCTTTATTGAAGCTCCTTTAGGCTCTGGATGTAATGTCAACTTTCGGGACAGGGTCAGGCAAGCCGTTAACCCAGAGAGCCTCTGCAGAATCCAGTGTTGCGAATTGTGAGATTAGTATGGCTGCAGTCAGTTCTAAGAAGTTTCAAATGAGGTCTGTTCTGCTGAGTGCTGTATGGATAGTGTAGGATAGCTGCTGCCCTGAAATGCTTATTCTGATGACTAAGCATTCTGCACACAGAGGTGAGCAAAACAAATGTACTGTCTTAGTAAGAATTGTCATCTGTAAAGGACACAAATTAGTTTCAAAGATAAAAAGATGATCATAACTAGAAGAAAACACTGAAGTCAAACTGGGACAAAAGCCTCGGTTAGATATTTATTAATAATTCAGACAGAGATGCAAAGCTGTTCCAGGTTGTGGGGAACTTGAGAGACTTGCTAAGTTTTGCAAGATATTTAGTGCAGGAGGAGGAGTTTACCAAGTGTTTTGCTCTGAACTGTTACTATGGCAACTGTTTAGTTTTGAGACTTGTCTTTGAATAGTTCACAGTTGTTAGTGGTGAGGGCCTACGTAGATACTACCATTTAAGATCACTCCGCCAGAAGGTCAGGAAACAATTACACTAACATTTCTAAATGTAGATTTTCAGGCATAGTAGAAAGGCAGTAGTCATCCTTGAAAAGTTGGTGGTTCTGCACTCCATGTTTTTGAAGGAAGCATAATAAACACACCGAACTCTGTACAACGTAAAATCTAGTAGGATATATAGCCAGTTTTCTTTGAAATCAAGATCTTTGTTACATGCCTGCTAGTACACTCCTTAGTACAAGCCTGATGAATAAAATGGTAACTGACTGCTGTTATTATAGAATCCAAAATACAGTCTTACAGATAATTATTACTTTGACATTTATTTAAAAAACACTGTGTTTCAAGTGCTTTGCTACCTCCATTTTGAAAAGTGAAAATTAATCCAAGCATCTATCTAAAGAAGCTAAGCTTAAATCATGAGAAAATTTTACTTTGGCCAAAACAACTACTGGGCTCAGTGCAAAAGGTAGCTGGGTGAAGTATAATATCTCCAAAATACAGACCATAAAAAAGAAGTTTTAAAAGCGTAGACACTGCAATGTGATGATAAAGCCTTGTCTTTATGCTGACCAGTAATAAAACAAAATTAAAATGAAAACATTTCCTCATCTAGACGGCCTTGTGCGTTGAAAAACAAAGTCTCTCTTAGCATACTGTTTAATTTCTTGGGGTGTGGCAAGGAAAGAGAATTCTCAAGTAGAACAAGAATTTGTATGTTTTCCAGAGAAAAGTATTTTCCATGGCCATGAGTCATACTGTAACTTGAGGCTTTCTTCAAACTATTTTTTGTAGCTAGTTTGCTGTAAAAGTCACAAGTTTCCAGAGACTGCGTGGGATTTACCAGGGTTTAAAAAAATTATAATCTTGCTGCATAGCAGTGACTTTCATTTGCTTATGTATCAAGAATCTTTAAAAAAAACAACCCAGTACTTTATCTGTGTATACGGTCCATTTTTAGACTCAGGCTATTGAATACATAGTAACACTGCCAAAAGAGCTATACAAATGCATGGCAATACTTGCCTCCTGCCAAGTTAGGAAGCTGTCAAACTAAATTTCACTGATGTCCAAATAGAATAGAAATTAAGTCTTTTATCTTTGTGCATCCCCTTGCAGATGGAATGTACAGCATTCTCAGATGCCTGCTTCTCATCAGTCCTAACAGCTTAGCACAAATAGCTTCCCTGTCAAGAGGTGGGCCTCCTGTAGAGTAATTACAATTCCTGGAAAATGGTAACTGGCCAATTTGTGAAAAGGAATTAAATGTTAGCCCATCTTAAATGTTACCCACTCATGCCACAGAAGGGAAAAAATAGTCACACCTGTCAGGGAGCCCGGAATCCACAGCTTAAACTATGCCTGACACTGTAATGAAAGTTTTTAGCAATAAACTGGAGCAAAGTGGCTAGTGAAGTCAGCACAGCTCTCAGAATTGACAAAGATAAAGCTAACAGACAAACCATTTCAATTAAAGCTGTTTAAAAGGCCAGAAAAGAAGCTAAATCTTGCTCAAAAATATGAAGTTGTCCAGAAAATGACAGTTTCAGCCTCAAGACTGAACATTTTCCTTATTCTGGTGTATTTACATGGGTGACAAATAGGCATCTCAGCTGAAAGCCTTTCAGTAGTTTGTTGGTCTTGGGGCTTTTTCCCTAGTTCCCTTGATATGAAAGTTTAATATTTATTACAGTAAAGTTTATAGTAACCCGTGACTGTAATACAAGGAAACTGGAGATGTAACTGTTTTGCATGCGTTTGAGTCTTCTAGTTAAACTGCAGCTTGTTCACCTTTTCAGATCCCATCTTCAATATGATGTGCAGAAAAGGCTGGTCTCTCCTTTTATGTTTCGTTTCCCTGTTAAAATCATACAAAATAACTATCCCTAACTATTTAGCCCACTGCTGCTTTCCATATATCAATAAGCAACATCTTGTGTTCCTGCAGGAGTATAGTTGTAGCAAAACTGCTTTGTGTGTGCAGCTTGAAGTTGAATAAATATCTGGGTTGAATAAATACACAGTGACCTATTTCAGCTGGGGGTGGTGGGGCAGAGTTCATTTCTGCCCAGCATAGATCAGGGCTTCAGACTTGGCTGGCTTGAGCAATGCTCAGATGAGACCTGTCCCCAGAGTACCTGCTCAGCCAAGAGGGAACAGTGTCCCCAGGCAGGACAGTCAGTGCCAAAGGTGGTGTTTGTTCTTGCTCGGGGCTGGACAGAAGGATGACCGCTCCTCTGGAGGATCAGAGTAAGAAGTGTTAAAAAACCCGCATACATTGTAACTTTGACTGGTCTATTGGGCTCTGATGGATTCTACTTAAATTTCAAATATTACTCCCCGTGAGAAGGTTCTTGAAAGCCCAGACATTAACGCCTTACAGCTAGTTGGTTTGCTTTTGGAGACCACCCTTCCCCCATGTACACACTAAATCTAAATTCTGTTCTGCGGAGGCATGGTACTTTCTTTTACTGATTGAGCTCACATAAGAAAGCGGCACTTGGCCCTGAGCTTTATTTGAGCAGCACTCAGTTCCTTTGAAACTGGGACTGTTTCCAGAGCATTCAGGAATGGCTTTCATAGCAGCAGAGTGTTTTAGTTTGGGTAATGTATGCTGGCCTTTTTTTCACTCCCGAGGACCTGAATATGGCCTTCACTTTACATAATAGGAAATTTGTGATGCCTTGTACCTAGCATCTAAAGGACACTCTGTGCCTGCTACAAACCACTGAGCAACTTGGCACAACCTACAGCCAAGGATTTGGCGGGTAGAGGTGGGGAGAGTTAATTCTTCATGGCTCTGTTATATGCTTAGTGATGGAGGAGAAGCTTGGATAGAAGCTAACATGTAGCTGTAGGGGTTTATTTTTGCTGTGGCTGCATGACTTTGGGCGCTATGTTGATCTTAAACGTCATGTTTAAGCTTCTGTAGTTCTGTATATTTGCCCTATCAGTTTGGTTAAATATTTTCTACTCTGCAACTATCTCCAGAATACATGAGTTTTAACTGTGAGTTCAATCAATTTATTGGATGGCCACAACCCGTTTTTTAGAAGTCTGGCAAGAATCAGGCAGGTGACAGATCTCCCTACCATTGTGTCGTTGTTTTCCACTCCGTTTTGAACTGCCTCGATGGCTGGGATCACCCATTTTGCACCCGAGCCGCTATCAGATCACAACAATTTGAATTTGCTTCTGGACCATGTGTCAGCACACACTTGCAGTTCTGCTGAGTGACTCAGAGCAGGGAATGCAGGTGTGGGCTGGCTTCCACACGGGTGTGGGATGGGCGGCCTGCTCACACAAGCTTGCTGGGGTAGAGTTATTCCATCAAAATGTTTTGAGCAAATTTGAGTTTGGTGGAGTAACTTGCTGCTTTCTGTTATGTGGCTGTGCCTAGTAGCCGGAGCTCTGAAGCTACATATGCTTTTGTTGGACCACAGCCAACGCATTGCAAGGCTTATAACAGGAGCTTACATTACTTGAGCAAAGAGATCTTGCTTAGAACTTGTAGTGATGAGTTACGTTCAGGTACTATGAATGAAGTCCAAAGGTAAAGTTCTTATGGGATGCTGATGAGCTTTATCAGCCTCCTGAAAAGTCTGCTCTGAGTTACCTATCAGCTTGGCTCATCTTCCTCCTAAGGGTTATTCACTTTTGTTCCAAGGTTGAGTACAGCTGTTAAACTACTTAATAGAGAATTGCTGATATTGAATTTCTGCTAACTGAAAGATAGATATTTAAGTAGGAGAATGGGGGATTGTTCTTTAAAGCCTTAGAGCAAGTAAGTTGATAAATTACATACTTGCATGTTGTAGGTGGCTGGTCTAGAGTTAACTTTCCCAATTGGTAAAGTTCAGGTGAAGTTGTTCAGTGAATTCCTTTTTTTCTTGTGTGTCTTTTGCAGGTATTCGTTATAGTTTGGATGTTAGTGTGGATGAAGTGAAAGCCTTAGCATCTCTAATGACATATAAATGTGCTGTGGTTGGTAAGTGACAATTTTTCAAGCAAAGATACAATCGTTAATTTCAATCAGTACTGATGTAGTTTACAGAAAAGCATCTAAAGGATGAAATTAAGTTTTAGACACTAATCTCTGATTAAAATCTGTAGCAAGATGGGAAAAAATATATAGTGACCAAAATAATAATAGTATTAATACATATTCCCTCTGCTGTTACCGTAAATACTTTGAATAAAGTTACATTTTCATTTGAAAAGTCCAAATTCTGCTAGTTACCCCCTCCTGTAAAAGTACTGCTCTTGAACTCAAATCAAAGTATGACAAACTTGGATTAGGAGGGGGCTAATTTTAAGGGGAACAGATGAAGGCTGTAAAAGATTCAGACAGGGGACCTGTGGAGAGAGAAGGATAAAATTCCTCTATGGGTCATAAAGAAGTATAATGCATACACGGCTGCTAAATTGTAAGGGAGTTTGAAGAGAATCTGCACATTATGTATAAGAAAACAAAATACTTATTAATGTATATAGAGACACTTCACTTAAGACTTACAAAGTAAAATTTTTGAGCTAAACCAGTAAAATATAAACTGTAAAACATTGTTTCTACAAGTGCCAAGTACAAGAGCTTGAAGCATAGAAAATTTAAATCATGAACTTCAGAGTTTCAAGGCCATTTTCAAACTGCCCTTGAGAGATTTCCCATTTTTATAGGAGTACCTAGATGAGATTATAGCTTACGCTTGTGAAGCCCTAAATGTGGCAAAAGCAAATTCACTGCTAAAATCAAAGTTATAATTCCTCACACATATTACTGATGCATTCTGCCTTTATTGTTGAAAAAGTAAAATGATTTTCCTTTGCATTCTTGTAGATGTGCCATTTGGTGGGGCAAAGGCTGGTGTCAAGATCAATCCCAAGAACTACACAGTAAGCTTAATCATAGATAAAAATTCAGTTACCTGCAGCACTGAAGCCAGCCAGTTAAAAAAAGCTCTTCTAAGGGCATTATTGACCACTTAAAACTTCCTGCCACTTCTGCCTCTGTAAAGGCTGAATTTAGCTTGTGCATGCAATAGGTAGGAAAAGAATTTTTAAAATGTGCGTGTTTCAGAGGTGGAATACTTCAAACTATTTAATTTATTACTTTTTTCCTTAAAGTCAGAAGACTACCAATAATTTGGAACCTGAGGGTTTTTTTTAAGTTGATACTGTTAATAAAGGCTTAAATTAAATTACTCTTAGAAAAAAGTTAATATTTTTGTTTATTTTAACAAATAGTTTTATGCTCCATTAAACCTTTCTATGCAGTGTTCCAGTGTGAATAATAACTAACTTGGCTTATAAAAAGTTTACTGCAGGCTTGCCGTCTTGCCCTAATTAAAATAACTTGTACAGAAAGGCATACTAGAATACGTAACAGATATTGTAAGCTGGAAACTCCTGCAAGGATTTGTGTGAAGTCATTCTACTGTGTTGATTACACAACCGGCAGGCCGGCTACTGCTGTTGCTGGTTATAAATCTCTCACATAGGATATCAGATTTGTTTGCTGGAAATCTCTGCCACAAGCACAGGTGGTTCTTCCTGTGCCGCACTCCTGACTTGTTGTGGATCAGAATGTACGGAAAGAAGGCCGAATGTTTCCTTGAGCTGCCTGAGTACCAAGGGTCTGTTAGGGAGCGGCATATAAATTATATAAATACATGAATCATCCTTTCTTCTAAAAGAAAAGGGCGTTTGTTTATGCTTGGGCATAAGTTCTAGCAAATATTCATAAACTCTAATGATTTCTTGTGATATTTATTGCATTTTCTCTATAGGACAATGAATTGGAAAAGATCACAAGAAGGTTTACCATGGAGCTGGCAAAAAAGGGCTTTATTGGTATGTTGTGCAATTTTACTATTAAAATTTAGGAATCTGATTTATTGTGCACTGGCAGCGTCCACTTGCTAGTATCCTTAAATAACCATATTTCTGAGAGCTGTAAATAATTTGGGTATAGAACTTTCGGCAAAGAGCCACAAAGAATTGAGTCGTTGCATCTTAGTGCATTTTAAAGGGAACTGCATCTTAACTTTTTTCTGGTGGCTGTTCTGCTATGAAGAGCCCCAAAAGCTGAGCTCATAGAATCCAAAATGAATCACATTTCTCTTTGAGGTAGATTATAAAATTGTGACCAAGTTTGTTGCAATTTTGATCTCTAATATCAAGCTCTTCACTGTTACTGTTTCCTGTAGTCTCAGTTGAGGCTTTTGGCAGATATCTGAGGAAACAGAGGAAGGAAATAGAAGATCCACCCCAGAGAAAGTTGATGGCTTCACCCATGGCAACCACAGGCTGCAAAAGAAGCATAGGTGCCTGTTGTAACAGAACCTCAGGTCTAATGTTAGTTGGTGTTTCATTCAGACTCTCAATCCTGAGTTGTTCTGATAGCTTGCCGTCTGGAGTTGCTATCTGGAAGTCTCTTCTGGAGAAAGCTGAATATTACTAGCTCGACTTGTAATTAAATGGAAGATCTTTACCTGGAGGAGGTTCTTACTCAACTGAATAATAAGGCCTGTAACTAGTTAAAGGTCTGTCACGTGTTCCTGATGTCTGACTACCCCTGGGAATGTATATCCATTTATCTGCATTTCCTTGCTCTTCAGCCAGAGTGTTTGTCATCTGCTCTTTCAGCCAGAGCGTTTCTCATCTAAATTAAGTTCTGTATAAACACACTTATTGATGTGACATGTGACTAGGGGAGTACTATGCACTATGCCAGCTATAGTGATGGTTAGTTCAGTAACAATTAACATGGTTTAATTAAATTTGTCTTCCTTTTTGGCTCTATGGTTGGTTCTATGCAGCTTTCACAAACCTTTTAAAAATAATTAGGAAAAAAAAATGAGGAGAGGCAAAGTTGCATTTAAAATCTTGCTGAGCAAGTCCCTCTGATCTTTAATAGGTTGGGCAAATGCTATTTTTAGCTACCTATTAAAAACAGACAGAATTTGCTTTTATTACAACAGATGTGTGAAAGTTCTTTTAAAGGTTTATTTCATCAAGAAAGACATAATGTCTCTTTCTTGAAGTGAGGTGTAAAATCGAATGTATGTGCTACAGTGCAATGACTAGGAACCACCTATATCTTCAATTTTTAAACTCACAGAGGAACACAGAGGAAATTCTAATGCAAAAAGCCCATATTAACATCATGGTATATAGAAATCATACCTAGATAGCACCCTTCCTGTTGTTACAGCAATAATTGACAAAAAAATAAAACTATAAATATGGTTTTGCTGCATTATCTTACTCTGACTTTTTTTTTTTGACAAGCTGACGTTCATTTTACTGAATGGCTTGTGTGAAAGGTTGGAGGTCTTGACAGTACTGTATAAATGCATGATACAGCATCTAAAACTCCACTGAATCCAGAAGAATCTGTTGATTGCATAATAAACTGAGGATTAAACAGGAAAACAGTTCTTCTCTGCCAAGCCCTGCACAGTTCCCAAGGGAATAATGGTTGAAGATAACTATTCATGTTTGATCCTTAAAAGCTGTTTTCACTGTTGCCAACAGGACCTGGTGTTGATGTGCCTGCTCCAGATATGAGCACAGGGGAGAGGGAGATGTCCTGGATTGCCGACACCTATGCCAGTACCATAGGACACTATGTAAGTTTCGAGCAGAGGCTTTCAAGCAGAAAAGCTTTCTAGGTCTTTACAGAAACCCTTTTATCTAGAAATTTATTACCATGCTGCTTAACCATATAATTTTATTTAATTACGTGGATCTAAATATACTCTTGCAAACTGTAACAACTTAATCGGCGTGAGGTTTTTAGGGTGCAGTTAAGGAAAAATAGCCTTAAGGTTAATCTTTTTATACTAGGCTTAAATTAAGTTTGAGACAATACTGATTGCAACTGTTCAGCAAAAAGAAAATACACTTTTTTTAAAGGTCTCATACTTAGTCTAAAATTGGTTTCTATTTTTTTTACCATTTCCCTCTTTTTTTCGTTAGTTCTATAATTACTAATTTAAAGTTGTTAAACAATTAGTTCATAATAGTTGGTATAGCCTTAAGGTACTGAAATTTTTCTGTTTCAGACTACTGAATTTACAAGAGTTATTAAATAAATGCTCTAGTTTTGTGCATTCAAGACACCATGTAAATTAAGTTTGCACTATTGATATAACCTGTAGAAGTATTAAAGTTGTCTGGGGTCCCCTAAAAGTAGCAAGTAATCAGTGTAAACTTAATCAAATTCTACAAAATGTAAAACTGATACAATTTATTGCCCAGAAGGCAATAAAAAAAATTAAGTTTTTAAAAATTAGTTTTTAATTATAGCCCTTAATTTGGACTTCGTTCTTATGTTGCTGGTGTTATTTGTACCTGTTTTGACTCTACCGAAAATATGACTGTTGACCAAACACTTCTGTTGTATACTTTTGACAGGTGACAGGTTGGACAAAAGTAAAATATATTACAGACAACTTATTTCTTAAGGCTCTACTGTCCATGCTACCCAAACTTTCTAGCTTCTCTTTCAGCCGTCGTTTCTGCTACTCCAGCAAGGCATGCTTTGCTAAGGAATCTTGCCATAGTTTTGTATTAGTGTGTTGATATGCTAAGGTATCACATGTTTGCCCATCCCCGCTCCTTTTGAATTGAAAAGACTTTTCACTCTCTGCAGTCCCTTCCAGTAGTTCCTGAGAAACAGAGTAGAGTGTACGCTCACAGTGAGAAGGCATTAGAGCCAGCCAACGCGTATTTCTCTCTGGCATGTCTGGTCAAGACGTGCCTGGCTTTCCTGAGAGTCTTTTAGCAGAATACTGGTCTTGTGCTGTCTGATGCCTTTAACAATAGGAGGAGAGGATGGCACAGGTTCTTCTAGATCTGAAATACAGTCCAAGGTATCTTACGGGTGGGGAGAGGGGAAGGAATGCTTGAGGAGAGTAGGCTGTGGCATGCTCATTGCACTAAAATGTGTATTTCTCTGCGATGCAACAGCATTGCTGTATTATGATAAAGCACATGACCTGCTTTAAGATTTGCTGTATCTGTTAGTAGTTCCCATGCAGTTTTATACAGAAGCATCAGGTTTTTTAATAGGTGGAAAACTAAACACTCATACAGGAAAAGATTTTTAAATGGCTGAATTACTTATTCTTTCCACTTTGTTATCTGAGCTTGTTGTATAGTCCTACACATACACATGCTTCAGTGACAAAAGAAAACAAACCAACAGCTACTGAGGATAAAAGTAAAATTTGAATTACACTACAACAGCTTCTCTTATTCTTAGGCGCTCTCTGCATGGCAGTATCTTAGTCTTAAAGAATTAAAAAAAATTGCGAGGATTTAGGTACATTTTTCTGAAAAGGGAATTAAAGAATTGAAATAAAGAAAACAATTAAATCAGTTTACTTAATTTTGCTGGATTGCTTGGTTTTATGTGGAAGAGAGAATGGTAGCCATATTGGAACTTAGGAGCTATGGTGGAGAGAAGGTGAGGAGGAGGAAGGGGTAACTCTGACAAGGCTGCAAAAAGTGGAATAACCTATCAAAACCGGTTTGTAGAGGAAGATGTTTCAGATAACTATCTGGTTGATACACCAAGAACAAAAAGGTGATAAGGAACCACCAGATATATAAAAGTGACCATGGGGGAAGGAGGGAAGGGAACTAAGAGAAGAAAATGACCATTGAACAAAACTAAAACTAACCATAATTCAGAAAATAGATGGAAGCTATGCAAGGGGCTACGTTCAATTGAGTGGAAAGATAACTCTTCGGTGAGAAATCTACAGACCTGATGAGTCGGTGTGGTTGCAGACAGATGTGTTCGGGGAGCTTGAAGTGGAAAGGAAAAGCCAAATAACAGATACAAACAGATAGGGGAAGCCTGCTTGAAACCTAACATAAAGAGCCAGGAAGCCGGGGAGACAAGGAGAATATTATTGCAGCATGGAAACGGGTTAAGAAACAAGCAAAAGTTCAGTGTCTGAACTTTGCCGGCTAAGTTCGCAGACTATTATTACTAATATAGAAGTCTTTAATGCTAGCCATAAGCCATTTTACAAGCTTCTCATTAAAAGCCATAGTCTTTCTTTTTGTCCCAAGATGTGTTAAACATTTTTTTGATAGACTTAAAACCAGAGTTCTTAGGACTTTGACATCGACTGTGGTTTGTATGTGTTTCAAGACGACCCAGACCTGCCCTCACCTCACGCTCTGTTTTCTTGCCAAACCATGCAAGTCTTTAATAACTACTGTGTTAACTGTTCCAGAAAATCCATCTTAAGTTGCTGGATCACTGAATTATATATGGCTGAAGTTTTTGATTAAATTCATCCTTTCCACTCTTCTGGACTTCCTGACACATCCAGCTGACTTTTGGGACATGTGAAGGGACTTAAATACATACTTATGTACGGTGGGAGGCTGTATTTCTTTGGAATTATTTATAAAATGTACTTCCTTCTTCGTGAATTCATGAAGGCTATAATGTAGTTTCAGTCTGAAACAGAATGAAAACCTAAAAATACATCAAAATGCCGGGCCAAGTTGTTCCTAGCAAAACACCACCACAGATCTTGTTTATGGTCGATATGCCACCAGAGGGAGCATACAGCTTAATGAGAGCAATGCAGCTACATTTTGGGAAACTGAATTAGGAATTTTGTGGCAAGCCCAGCATCACTTTTATTGTTATTAAAGAGGGGTTGTCTTTTGCTTTCTATAGTTAACTCACTATCATTTTCAAATAATAAATAGGTTTTGTTTCCATCATGGCTCTAGTCATCTCCTGCCATTCTGCCTCCACTTACTTTTGTCTGCTCCTTTCCTTCCTCTCACCAAACATCTTGTGCTCACGCCAGAGGCATGCAAATGCATTTGGCACAAGTGATGGAAAGGAGGGAGCCTCCCAGTGAATTTGTGGTTGGTGGAACAGAAACCCATCCGGCTGCTGGCAGACTCATTTCAGGGGATTGCCTTTCATCCCTACTCTTTCACTTGTTTTGGATGCCAAGCCACTGTGCAACTGTTCCCAGGGTGTGGGAGCATGGGAACCAGTGGTGACAGAAGGGGGACACCCAAACAGTGACTAGTTTGGAAGAAGTTTTTTCAACTTACTAATTTCAATTTGAAAAATTAACTCTGTTTTTAAATAGTCTATTTTATCTTGGCTAGTGTCTAGCATATGGAAAACTTAATTTTATGGCCACCAAATTAACATTAGAGGCTTGATTGTATATATTGCGTTTCTGAATAACAGTAGTAAATACTTATCTAACTTTTCCCATGTGACCGTCATACTGTAGATTTTCCTCTGAGATCAACAACAGGAAGGTATTAGGCCTGTATTGTTGTTTCAAAATAACTGAATTTGGTATAAAGGAACACTAAGCACTGTTTAAAGATGATTAAAAACCAGTCCAAGAATACATCTTAAGCCCTTTAAAAGATTAAAATGTCAAGAATAATGATGGAAATTATCACTGTAATAGAAGATAACCTGTTACAGGAGATAACAGGAGGAACCTGTCTCTCAAAGCTTTATGATTTGTTAAAGGCCTGCTCGTTGCTAACAGTGGTACATGGATATCACCATAATTAATTAACCACAGACTGAAGTTAACATATACACTTAAATACAACAAAAAATTACAGAGCATATCCAATATTGCATTATGCAACTTTCCTGACATCTACTAGAGTACTTCTGAGAAGGTGTTCAGACAAGCTCAGGAAGGAAATAATCTTTACAGACTAAATGTATATAAACTATATCATGTTCTGACTCTTATGATTCTTGTTTTCCCTTATCTCTAAAATGTACAAAACTTCTTGTTGCAGCTGTTTGATTAATTCCATAGCTCACAAGTCCTTCACTGTTTTACAGGATATAAATGCACATGCATGCGTAACTGGTAAACCCATTAGCCAGGGTGGGATCCATGGACGTATATCTGCAACTGGTCGTGGTGTCTTCCATGGAATTGAAAATTTCATCAATGAAGCATCATATATGAGTATATTAGGAATGACTCCCGGATTTGGGGATAAAACATTTGCTGTGCAGGTAACTTTTTTCCTTTGACTGCAGGGAAAAAGTAGTAAACAAACTTACAGCAGAGCTGTTTTTAAAAAGGGCTGTGGCAATAAACCCTGTTAGGGTTTTACGACTTCCAAGTTAACCTTTACTCTCAAACTTCAGAAACACTTCTCAAGTGACATAGGTGCCCTTTATTTTGGACTGTTTTATAAAAACTGAACTTTCAATTGCACTCTACAGGCACAAAGCCACTTCTCCAGTCTTTACAAACATAGGCTGCAAAGAAAAAAGTGAAATACTATTACAAGATCTCTTTAAACTAAGGCATTGCACACTTTTCAATGAGCTGTGACACTGTTTCTGCCTACACAAAATTTATTGCACTGTTTTGTAATAAAAAAAATTTAGAGAGAGAAGGAATTGGGGGTTATATTCTTCTTCCACTATGGAATGAGCAGTTAGAAAAGTAGAAACCAATACTTGATTCTAAATTTGTAGGGTTAAGCATACATTGTTGGTGTTCATAAGACTTCAGGATTTATGTAGTTGAATTTTGAAGGGGTTTGATATTTAGTAATATGCATTATCATTCCTAGAATTTCAAAGAACGAACTTGTTCTGGTCAGCTTTGAACAGTATGTTAACTTGAGGATTTGAGGGATTACTTTATTTTGTTGGTTTTAGTACCAATGCACTGGTTGTTTGCAATAGCAGAGTAATTGTAACCTCCGAGTTGTCCTCTAGTTAAGTAGTGGGCTGAAACAAACATCTTTGCCCTGCATGGACCCAGCAGCACACTTTTCTTCCTGCACTTTGGCATTTTGCATGCCTCGCAGAGGGCTAACCAACAGGCACTTAAGCATAACTTGGACTGAAAATACAGCCACAAGAATAGCTGAAGATTTTTCTAGGACAACAAGGATGCAGCATTACAAAGAGACCTAATGCATGACAAACTAGTGTATTGAAGGTTGCTTCTAATACATAAACAAAAATCTTAAATACAAACTCCTGTATTGAAGTTTGCTTCTAATATATAATCAAAAATCCCAAATATGAGTGGAGCTGTTATACAGGAATTTAACATTAATCTTTTTTCCAGCATATAATCTTACTATAAACTTTTGACATGGATCACGTGACCTTTTGGTCTACCATGTGTGTTCCTTTACATCCAGAATGTTAAATAATGGCCTGGAATTAGGTTTTGTACACCAGTAAGGATGTAAAAGCTGCTAACTAAATAAATTATTATCTAAATTTAAATTTAGGCAATCTGTTTTGTACAGGACCGCTTCAGAAATGTATTAGAAATAACATAGCTTCCTACTAGATTGTATGTTTTAATGTGAAAACCTAATTATATTCTTGTTTAATGCTTTCCATTGTGGGGTGGATTTTACACTTGTAAGCCTCCCTTACCCAAATTAAATAAGAATATTTCTTGGCCTGCGAATCTTAGTCATACTTTTGAGTAGTCATACAAAAATAAATGAATCCCCCTAAGATAGTGACAGTTATAAAATAGATAAACATAATGTTCCTATGTTGATAAATATCATAGTTTTGACACTTTCATAGTAGCATTTATGCTTCCCTTCTGTATTTCCAGTATAAAACATTTAGCACAACTGTACATTGCTGGCTACAATGCATAATTTCTACAATGGTATTCAGACTAGAACGCATGTAGATTTCTTCTGTCTTTCCTGTACACATCATCTAATGCCACAATATGCCAATAGATTAAGAACTATTTAAAGCTATTCAAATCTATAGAAGCCTTAGCAGTAAGCATCATTTTTGCTTAAGGGTTAACTACTTTTCCCTTTCTTTTTCCACCTTCAGGGATTCGGTAATGTGGGCTTGCATTCTATGAGATACTTGCATCGTTTTGGAGCGAAGTGCGTTGCCGTCGGAGAGTTTAATGGTTCTATCTGGAATCCTGATGGGATTGACCCAAAGGAACTAGAAGATTACAAATTGGTATGAAACTTAGCTGCTGAGCAGAAATAATTTAATTTTTGTCAGCTTTGCAAGCACATAGGATGACTGTAGACTGGTGTTAATTTGTGATTTTTAAATCATGCTGCAATTAGTACTTACAAAATGGCTTAGGAATGTTGATTCTTCTGGCTTTCTCCTTAGCCCCAATATGAGTGCAGGTGGTTAACACTAACTGATCTTGTGGCTTTGCTGTCTGTTTGGTTCATAACATTGTACTTTTTTTACCCTTTGACCTGACTCTCAGAAAAATGGCCAGGCTTGCATGTGTGCAGGCTAATTACTTTGGTTTCAGAATTGGACTGATGATTATTTTGCGTTTCTTATGACTAAACTAGGAAGGATGTATCAAGGAACCAGGGCAAGGAGGTTCCTAAAGGATTCCTGATGGAGAATCAGAAGCATATGGACTTTTAAGACTTCAAAGTGCACTTTTGCTGCTTCTTACCAGTTAGATGTTTCTGAAAAAATGAAAGCCTGTCTGGCAGCGTGACTTGAATATGTAGTTTACAATGAAGACTGGATCTGGTCTTTCAGTTTCCAAGTGAAGCAGTCTTGAGGGGACAGTTCACAGGCAGTAAAATACGATCTCCCACTTAGAGTTTTTAAGGGGCTTAACTGACATGTCTTCTTTTGCAAAGGCGGTATTTGAATGTCATCATCACCCCTTTCTCAAAATAACGAAATACTCCAAAGCCCAAGTGGTTATTGGCCAGAGAGCAGTTATGCCTCAGTCATGGCAACTTGGACTGTTATCCAAGCTTTGTAGCTTGCTTTTTATGCCTAAGCTAAGTAAAGATAGGAATTATGTTATGTGCTGTTTTTCTAGGACTGTTGCTGCTCCCTTCTTTCTTTTTTGAAAGTTAGAAGAGGGCAAGGAATCCAAACAAGTACACGGACACTAAAAACGCCCTGGTTTTTTTTCCTTCAAACAGCAACACGGGACAATCATGGGCTTCCCTAAAGCACAGACACTTGAGGGCAGTATTCTGGAAACAGACTGTGACATTCTCATCCCCGCTGCCAGCGAGAAGCAGTTGACTAAGGCCAATGCTCACAAGGTTAAAGCAAAAGTAAGTTGGAGAGCTCAAATGCAAATGAAAAGTGGAGAAGGCCTATTCAAATACTGATACTCAATAATTAGCGTGGGTGGAAACTAAAATATACCTCTGATTTACTCTGCTGTGATTCCTTTCAGATTATTGCTGAAGGTGCCAATGGGCCTACGACTCCTGAAGCTGACAAAATCTTCTTGGAGCGGAATATCATGGTTATCCCTGTAAGATTCTATTATGACCTTTGATTTTCATTACAAGGGTAATATTTCTGTAAATTGTAGCAAGATGTTATTTATTGAAGGTTTGCATTAACAGCTATTCATTCTCTTAGAGTGTTTTTTAACAACTGATATCTGGGAAATGGGTGTCAATGTTGCTTAAGGTTGGTAGTAATTACTTAAAGATCTCACTGCCACTGTAAATGACCAAAGATAAGTATTACATGAAGGCTACCTATTCAGAAGAGAGAACAACGCACGATTAGTTCTTAAAGCTGTAGTTTTGCATTTTGGAGCATTAGCTGACATTTGCTCAACTAAATAGCCCACTAAGCAAAGGAAGAAGGCAGAGTAAATACACTGGCCAATTTGTTTGTAAACATTGTGTCTCTGGGTGATGCTCTGACAGAACTGTGTATCCTAGGTTGTATAGCACACATATTGTCTATAGTGATAATTTGAAAGAGTAAGACGTATATCCTTTTCCCAGAGAAAGGGTGTCCTGATCAAGTGATACTGCTAGAAAGAGCAGCTGATTTTCAGCCTTTACTCACTGAGATGGCCTAAGAATGTTTTCACTTTCTTGTTTAAAAACTTGTACTAAAATAAAAAAAAGTGGTCAGTCAAGCACACCTGAGCTTCACATGTTCTAAAGTCAAGTCCTCTTCTAAATCAGTAGAAGTTATCCCTGGACTGCAGAAGAGTATTGTCATGCAAGAATAACAAAACTGGACTGTCTTCTGTACTGCAGTTTAAACTATTACTTTGTATATAACACTGGCTTTTCCTTAATACAATAGAGCTGTCTTCATCACGTGGTCACAATTCAATACATTTACTATTTCTGTGCAGGATCTTTACCTGAACGCTGGTGGTGTAACGGTGTCCTATTTTGAGTGGCTGAAAAACTTGAACCACGTCAGCTATGGCCGCTTGACTTTTAAATATGAAAGGGATTCAAACTACCACTTGCTCAGTAAGTGCTCGGTGAAATTTAATTGATAGATTGAACTAGCAAGCGCCAACTGTGGGAGAAATGAATACAAAACTGTTTTAAATTCACGTTAATTCCTCACAAATCTATTATTGCTGCATACTGAAGAGTAGGAAAGATTTGATAGGTTAATTGACTTGCAACTCTAGTGACTTAAGTTAAACGCATACTTTTTTTTTTTTGCATACATCTTTGAATTCATACAGTGATGCTTTTCTCAGTTTCGTGAAAACACTAAACTCAAAGCACTTATATGAAATATTTATTATTTCTTAATAAATGTCTTTCAACTGTGCACTTGGTATTTGAGAAATATTCAAAGTTTGAGTGGGTAACGTTGTTCTGCACTTAGAGATTTTCTGTAAAGGACAATAATATAATTGGTACAGGCGCTGTAAAAATCTGCTTATGGCCTACAGCTCTAGGGCCAGAATACCAATTACGTGGAGAGAGGAAGCTTAATGGAGAAGAACTGCAGGATATTGCTCCATTTTAAACAATACTCTGTAGAAAACATGAGAATTCCAGGACATAGAACTTGACAAAACATACATCTAAATGTTTTTTAATATAAGATTTTCTCATAAGGGATACCTTTCAAGGTGTTTCTAAAGTGGTTGAGGGTTATGGCAATTCTAATTTAAATCCATTTCTTAACTTAAAGATTGTGTCATCTGAAATACTCTGTGATGTTGTTTAGGAAATCTTACTAATTAAATACAAGAATTAAGATTAAATAAGTATAAATTCCAAATACCAAAGCACTTCTCGTGTCTTAAGGAAAAAAAATAAAATTCCACATTCTGCTTCTTTCATAGAAAGCAGTGCGTATGCAAAGTGCAATAGGAGATAACTGATCGTTTTAACTTCAGGAAATATTTTGTCTGATGCTATCTATGAAGTTAGGAAAGTTAATCCAGATTGCTTTATCATCTCTATGAGTTTAGTGAAGTGGGATTGGTAAATCCACAGTCGCTTGCCATGTGACTGTACTATAACAATATTGCTGCTAACATTGGAGGGATTCATCTGTAAAAACAGATAAACCAACATTTTTCCCTTTTCTTAGAAAACAAAAATAAGATGACTCAGCTTTGTGTATTCTGCATTTCATGCCATTGAACGCTGAAAGTCCTGGGATCAGCTCCTTTGTTAGGGAGCACATTCCTTTCCTTGTCCGTTACCTTGCCTCTGCCTTTTTTTCCTATCTAGTGTCTGTCCAGGAAAGCTTGGAAAGAAAATTTGGGAAACACGGTGGAACTATTCCAGTTGTGCCTACAGCAGAATTTCAAGATAGGATATCGGTAAGTTGTTGCTGTTGGGTTTCTTTTACTGTTACTGTAGCTGTACTCTGATATTATAACTGCAATCTAAATTTTACCATTGTAGCCATTGCAGAGGTTTTTGCCCCAGGCAAGGCATTAGTCATAGTTAGCCTGATGGCCAAACACGTAAAGCACGCAAATGATCTGAACTGTTTAAGAATACTGGAAGTAAGCTATTTTTTCTTTCTTTTACTTGAGCCCAAGCACAATACCTCCTGCGTTTTATATTTGTAACTAGTGTTAGATTGCATGTTACTATTCAGAGTTTTTCAGAGCAACAGGCTATCTCCAATTGTTTAGGCAAAACACGTGAGTTCTTTTTATTGGGAAGGGTGCAGGGAATGATTCTTTTTTGCAGGCCAGTAAGGAAAACTTAAAAACCTGTGTTTTTTTCCTGATGCTTTTGTTTGCTATGAAATACTTGGTATTTCTGCTGGCTAACCTGATAAATACATAGATTCCATAATTTCTTTGAACCCCAGCTATCAAAGTCTACGGCGGTTTTGTAGTGGGAAATCCTACCTCAAACATTAACGGAATTTGGTTTTGAGATCTTGTTAATATAGTTTGGCCAGATTTCCGAACAACTTTCAACAAGATCCCACACCACAAGCAGTTTGGTACGCTGTTTCTGTAATATAGGCAGGAGTTGACTGAAAAATTGTAGAATGTTCTTTTAGGACTGAATTAACGAGCAAAGAAATGTCAGCTAAAATTCATTGTCTAATGTGTAGCAATACATGGTGGGGAAATTTTCATATGAAATTAAGGGTTGTGAGCTCATCCATTTGCATTCAAATGGAAGATCTGGAGGTGATGACAAAACATAAGCTTAGAAATCCATAGTAATCAAAAAGCAAACCCAGTCTTAGAGAGTGTTCTGAAGGCGAAAGAATGAGACTGACTAATGATGCCACAATATTAACCCAGAGTGCGTCTGCCTTCTGAACGCTTCATGCAGGTGAGCTCGCTGTATCTTAAAACATTGTAGATGTGAAGAAAGTTCAGAGGAAGATCACAAGAATAATCAAAGATGGGGAAACTTCTCATACATGGAACAACATACAATGGAACAACATTTCAAGCTAGGTCTTACTAGCCTGAAATAGTCCTGGGGTGGAGACAGTAATCTATAGAACGAGTGGTGTGAAAATGGATGGGTGAGGATAGATTGTTCACTGGAAGGAAGGGTGAAGGAGGCGCTGTCAAAACCAGCGGAGCGAGGAGCAGAATGGATGGTTCCTAGCACAGCAGACAGTTACAATGTGGAATACCCTGCCAAGGGATGTATGGAAGCTAAATGGGTTGGTCGGTTTGTTTTTTAACACAAGTTCAGGAGGAGATGGGAAAAATGACTGGGGGAAACAATCCAGTGAGATGTGAAAAACATTAAACCATGCTTCCTCAGGAAGAAATTGGGGGAAATGCATGTAAACTTGGGCTACTGTCAGGAAATAGGATGGAAATAGACTTTAGCCTGATCCAGTATGATGCTAGCGCTTTCATAAATGTTAAGCTGAATGAATAGCGTGGTAGATAGGTTCTGTGGTTTAAAGTGATTGCTGTGATCTCGTAAACACAAGCTGTAGAACGTGACCTAGTAATTTCTACATCCCGCCCAAATTGGTTTTTGAGGAAAAGCATGTATTTTGTGAAGCCAGGTCTCAAATTGTTGGTCAGTTACAACAGTCAGGATGATGAAACATTGAAGCTGATAGCCTGAATTAGAATGACTGAGTATCTTCAATTATTTATTGTTCTGTGTATTTAAATTTTAATGGGAATAAAGTTATTGTGGAGCTGCTCAGGGCTAATACAGTGTTGAATATATGAACTGGGGATCCATGCCCTTCCTAAAACCTGATAATCTTCAAAACAATTGGAAGTGGTTTCTCTAGGTTGTTTACTCTTGGGAGCTTTTCTGTTTAACATTTAATGTGTGGTCTGAAGGCTGAAAGCCGTAGTTACATCATCAATAAAAAAGGTTAGCATCATGCATGTAGAAGCTAGGCATATAAAAGACTCCAGTGCTTACGTCTGAGGTTTTAGAATTGAATTGACCATAATTAGCTCTTCAAGTAACACAGTAAAGGTGATTTAGTTTCTCACACTAGTCATTAGAAGAAAACGAGCGAGCAAACTTCAGTAATTATGGGAATCCAGCACGTCATTGTCCCTAGTATATGACTACCACCTTTTTGTGTTTTGAATTAAACTCTGATTTTTATTTCCTGTTGTTGCAGGGCGCGTCAGAGAAAGACATTGTCCACTCTGGGCTGGCTTATACAATGGAGCGTTCTGCCCGGGTAAATACTGCATTAGTAAATGTACTTACGGGGGAAAAAACTTACGTGGCTTTGCAACAGTTTTTGAATGTGTGGTACAGAATTTCTTTGCAATTAAAGGAGTGGATAAGCAGTTCGTGATAATTGAAGTCACTGTGAGTACGAGGTATTTCTGCTCTGTGCAAGGATGGCCAACTTTAGCTGAGTATAGTAAACATTAGAGACTAATACATGAAATCAGGAAGTATTTTCTAGTAGAAGCCGTAGTAATTAGAAACTTTTTTAGTTGTCCCTTTGTACCTGACTAATCTAGGACACTAGATACCTAAGAGTGTTTTACTTTGCCATCAGCAGTTTTAGGTTAATCCCTTCATGCAGTATGTCTAATTAGTGGGGCAAAGACTAGTTGAGACATCTCGTCTCTCCCTGTATCTGAGGTACACGTGGATCCCAGACCTGAAAAGGGGCAGTATAGTAACCTGGGAAAGATTTTCTTCCCTTTCAGATCTCAGTTGTAAGGGGAATCAAGGAATTTTAGACTCGATCCTTAAAGGATCTGAGCTCTGATACCAATCTAGCAGCCCTTCTACTCCTAACCTAAATCCTCTAAGCAAAATTTAGTGTAGTTCCTATGGAGAAACTTGCAGAAATCACATGTAACCTTTTCCGTTTCAGCAAATCATGCGTACTGCCATGAAGTACAACCTGGGTCTGGACCTGAGAACAGCTGCCTATGTCAATGCAATTGAGAAAGTCTTCAAAGTGTACAATGAGGCTGGCCTGACCTTTACATAAATAGGCCATTACCGCTCCTTATTGTATCCCATCCCTCTCGCCATTAATGTACCCTCTTCTTGAAAAAGCTTATCACAAGTTTACATGTAACCACAAAATTTTCTTTTCTTCTGACATTATAGTGGATTCTATTCTCAATTAGTTTCAGTCCAAACTAGTCTTTTTTACAATGAAAACCCATGGATTAGGAAATTGTATACAACTATGTATCTGAAGATAACAGTTCATCTGCACTTGTGGGGGCCATTCTGGGTATTTCGCCTACAAAACAAAATGGTACATTTTACGTATGAAAGAGTGGTCTTGCCACCTGAGCCACTTCTCAGACTTCAGATCAGATACTGTACTAAATGAGCACTTAGCTCATTATTACTTCATGCACTTTTGTTTAATGATGTAATTTTGGCTTTGGCACTTTCAGTAAGGCCTTGTATGATCAATGCTGTGGCATTGTCAAAGGAAGAATGGGCCTCCAGCAGGGATTAACTTTGATAGAAGTCTAATTTTTGTTTGTAGTAAAGCTTCAGGCCTGATTCTTTTTGGGCAATGTTTTTTCTTTAACTGTGCTGCTATTATAGGACTGCCTTTTATTGCTTGTTCAAGCTAGCTTGACTATCACCGTGAAGTATGTAGAGGTGACAGACTAATACTTTTATAAGCTGAAACTATCGAGCAACTCTAGTTATGTTTTTAATCAAGTATCCACATAACTATTCTAACTATAGGTTGTGTTGGTTTTTTTTTTTTTTAAAAAAAGGGATAGTCTGAATTTGGTAAGCAATCATACTTAGGTTTTTTGGAATTCTTTCTTAGTCTTTTCCTTTCAGAGGCTTTCTGAAGATTAGATACTGCCTCAGTGAACAACTAAAGTGAAAGTGAACCCAGAAATCATTGGCCAAACGACAGAGGAGCTAGAATGCTGCTATGAACTTTATCCACTGTCTTAACACACACAGCCTCTTTTTTTTATCATCAGGAGGTCTTGAAAGTTTTGAACATACTGGAGGACAACAAAATGGACCTCAACACAATATTGGATCAAGCACAGTTTTTAAAGTGTAAGGCTTTTGTCCAGTGGAGTCCCCTTGAAGTGCCAGATGTTATTTATGTAATGAATATGAATGTTTTTTTTAAAAGACAACTAGTCCCTCCCAGAAACTCATGCTTTTTTTCTAACTACTTTGTAACTGCATGACATAACCTGGAGAGAAGAGCAGTTATTAAAAAAAGTTGACCTTTTCAAACCTATTATGCTGGTGTATTACTGTTTTCTATTTCATTCAATAGCTTACTGTAGTTACAATCAGTCTGTGAATCTTCGCAGCACACTTGTTTATTCATTACATGCCTACTGATGAGATACCGTCTCTGATTTATTTTAAGGGGTTCACTAATACAGATCTCTGTCTCTTGAACTTGCCTGTCAGCAAGACTTTCAAAGTTGGGTATATTTGGTAAATCATTTTGGGTCTTTGCTGGGTCCTCTCAAATTTGTGTGAAGAACTATTCTAATAGTTAGCATGGAGCAATAAACCTGTGTGATGCATTTAATTAGTGGCTTACTCCATCATATATGCTGATATCTAGGACTATAAAAATACTACAGATCACCTAAGTGCAGTGTTTCTATATACTGGCATTTATTTAAAAAAAAAAAAAAAAAAAGAGAGAGAACCCTTTGAGCATGAAAGAATTACCATGATCAAAGCGTGGATCTCATGTTTAGAGATCTGTATCTTGGATCATACTTTTCACTGTACTTTTTATAGAAACATTTATTGGATAGTAAAATGAAACTAAGATTGTAACCTGCTTCCACCAAAACTTGGAGGCTAAAAACCACACTAATAAATAGTTGTATTATTGAAAAGAGAAAGAATCTTAAAAGCTGAGTTGCATTATCTGGCAGCAAAGATGAAAGCAAAGTGAAGTAGCTGTGAAGAGACTTAGCTAATTTACTGTTGTCCTCCCTCCCCCCCCAGCATTTCCTCTCCTCCTCTCCAGCAAGTAAAGCACCTCGAGTTTGGCTGTGCAAACTTGAAACATTGACCCTTTCAACGTTGGAGCATATGGAAAGCTGGCGTAGCTAGCTAAACAGGGTATCTTCTACCTCCTACCCACTTGGAAGGAAAAAGCCAAAAGCCTCACAATGTCTGAATTGCCCAATTAATTAGGATCTTATACTTTTGTACACCCACACATTACCACTTCTTTTCCCAGGACATCTTGAAATAAAGCAGACCTACCAGCAGGTAGGATTTTGCCAAACTCAGAGATGAGCCCTTAAGTTTGACTGGATTTCGCCTCAGACAACTTGATGGCAATAGTTACTGGCCTCTTGTTAACAGAGTTGGTGTTGGAGGGCTGCAAGGCGTGAATCTGAGCATATCCAATGGCTGGTATAAGGAGAACTTGGGGTACTTTCGATCAAAGACCCAAAATTCTTGAGGTTGATCCCTGGAATTGGTGTGCTGTAATCTGACTTCAGATTACAGCCCGTCAGCTCATTTGCCTTTTGGTTGTAGCCAAACACAAGAACAAAACTGTATCGGCGAATCCAAACTTGTGATGTATAGCCTGTTCTGAAACAGACTTGTACATAAAAGCTACACCAGGGCTCGAGTTCAGTCCTAATGTGATCAGACAGTTAAAAAATAACTAAAATTTTGTAGCACATACCTCTCAAGACCCAGCAACAGAGAGAAGAAAGTGAGTTAATGTGGTTTTAGAGTCTTGGGTGTAAAGTAGCTCTGGCCTTTTCCTAGCCCCTAGCCACAGTTGAAGAAAGCAATCACTCTCTGGGATGTAAGTTATAAATAACTCTACTGGATTTTTTTTTTTTACTGTAACTCCAGTTAGGTGTTAGACCAAATATCTTGGGGAATGCTCCTCTCTTTACATAGACACACCAACACACACAAGTTTTACCGTCCAGCTAACAACGCTGTCACCGCTTGTATTCACTCCCGTGCCACTAGACATTCACCAAGAATCTTGTTAGGATGTTTGGCAGGGAGACAGTCAATACCCGAAGTTAGATTGAAGCACAGATTTGAACCTGCTCTGAACCACACCTACTACCTAGAGCAAAACACGTCCTTACCGTAGCGGGTGTTTATAATCTCTCAGACAGTATTAAGAGTAGCTAGTTATGGATTATGTAGCTGATTTGTGGTGAATAGTGGCTCAGTAAGTACTCTGAAGCTGCAAGTAAATTTCATAAGGGTCACAACTACGACATTTGGGGTTACATGCCTCCTGCAAACTACTAAATGCAAAAATATCTCTATTGTACAGAAGAGCAAATAGAACAATCATTTTTTGTACCAGCAAAGAACTCAGAGCTATGTCTGTTTTCACTGATGGCAACTGTCACCATCAGGAAGAAGCATCGGAGCAATGGTAATTCTTGCTGTGATTTCAAGATGCCAAGTAAGTGACCTTTAAATTACCGTTAGTAATTCGTGAGCGCGTAATATCAGATCCCTTACTCATTGCAGTAGCAAGTCATCTCTTCCCTTCTTATGTGCATGCAGGACTTTTTGGTTTGGTTTTGTTTTTTCACAGCCCAGACATGGTCAGTTCTTCTTTTTTTTNTTTTTTTTTTTTTTTTTTTTTTAGCTCCTGCTTGATTACTGTCCATCAGTAATGGTAATGATGCCAGTGCCATGCTGTGTGCTGTGTTACATAGCGGTGCTGTGCAGAGCTGTTGAAGTTGGACCAACGATCCAGCTTAGGCAGCGTTAAGCAATCCAGCAGTGAGCTACGTGCTCTGCTGGCAGTCACTCTGGGTTCTGCCATTAGCATTAGTTTGAGTATCACAGTGCTCTTTTACAGCGGTTATGTCTGCTTTAGACCCTCTTGAGTCTTCATTAGCACAGTATCTAATTGCAATCTTGCAGGTAAGGCCAGAAGTACGAGCACAGTCACAGAAGCACACAGGTACCCACCTTGTCTTGTAATGGCTGTTTGGCTGCTCAGCTTGTGTGACGCATACACACGACAGCGACTGACTGCCACGAAATGGGAGAGACACCAAATCTCAAGTCCTTGGCCTTACATTGTGCCTACTTCATGCCATCCTTTAGCTCGTAAAAAAAAAAAAAAAAAAAAGGCAGCGTTTGTCTGCATGAATAGCATAGCATGGCTTTAGCTGTCTGCTCTGTGAAGTAATCCAGTCTTTCTAGACCAGTGATTGTAAATGTGCTTGTTTGTTGGGTTTTTTTTAATATGTGTAGGCAAAGGATTCCTAAGGAATACACGCAAGCCAGGTAGATTGTAAGTATTTTCTTTATTTAAGAATACATGTAGTAGAAACTTGTTTACAAAAATTTCAGTGGTATTACATTTTTGTCTTCATTGTCCGAAGCTTTTGCCCCAGGAAGTCGCTTGATTCGCTACATTTTTTACAGCTTTTTCACCGGTTTCAGCAACTTTGTAGACTTCATCAAGAGCTTTTAAAACAGAAAAACAAAGGTAACTGTAGCATCACTGCGTGGGAAAGGGGCAAGGCAGGGTTGGGGGCCTATCTGGATTTCGCTGACATGACATTATTGAAATAAATAGAAACATTACCGTACCTTTCTGACCAACATCCTTAGCCTGTTCCGCTGCTTGCTGCACGGTCTGGCCCACCGCGTTAACTGGAATTAGGAGAAAAAACAAGTGTAAATCAAGCAGTCTTTACCCTTCCCCTAAACTCAGTAATCACGTTTTAGAAGGGTTTGCTAAATGTTCCGGGGCTAGCAGATGAACAATTATTCTGTGAGGATGGGCACCCTGGCCTGGTGGGAGAGAGATGCAGTTAGGAAGCTGGCTGTAGTTCCCCACCTTATCCTGTGGCTTGGTACAGATGAAGGTTACGGAAGTTACAATCTGCGTCACCTACAGTGTCAGGAAACTAAACCTTCCTTTTACTGAGCCTGGCTAGCATCTGTGGAGAGCAGGGGCTTGGGCAGTTTGGTTGGTAAAGATTCTCCACCAACTGCGTGAAGCAGCGTGCTGCGAGGGCAGCACATCAGAATTCAGTGGGCAGTCTCACACTTCCCTTGTAGCTAGAGAAAATTGTGTTCTGTAAGAGATCAGTCTAATTTTAAAGGCATGAAAATGCTCGTTAGAGGAGACTTACTGAGATGGGAAGAGCAAGAGAGGGCATCGCCTTAAAGCGGAGGAACTGCAGCATACAAAATAGCAATAAATATTTGTGTGATCAGCTATGATTAGGGAAGTCTTGCTCACAAGAGTCAAATAAAAGTTTGGGGCAAGTGGCCTTCAGTTGAAGCTGGATTTGTTTTATTTCCCTGGCTCCAAATTCTACCTTTTAAGAAAAATGATGTGTTCTGCACAACAGAGGCTGACGGGGGGCGCTGACAGGGCAAGCCAGATTCCTCACAGACATGGCATGAGAGAGAAGTGCTGAGGTGAGGAAGGACATTTAAGTGAACTGGGAGTGTCCAAAGCTTCAAAGGTCTCCAAGCTCGGGTTGGCTGGCTCTCCAACAGTAGTTGTTTCATCAAGTGTCTTGTAAAAACTGGTGGCCTATTTCCCCTTGGGTTTGTAGGACACTTTCCAATGCTTGAAAGATGTGCTAATTATCATCATGCATCATTTGTTGCTGCAGTTTCCTAACTGGTGAATGGTGTATGCTGCTCATAAGGTGCAGCTGAGGAAAATGCTTCCCATAGCAATCTTGGGTCACAGCTGAGTCTGTGGCTTCTTTCAGGAACCATGGGGTAGGTGCTAAATTTAGATACTTCTAAAGCCCGGTTGTGCCACTCTGCACTTAGCTCATGGGACTGTGCCTTTGGGGCACACACGGGCATAACAGGAGTAGTCCAGAGATGAAGTAATTAATAGTTGTACAGCCAGCAGTTGGACAGTCTTGTTCTAGTTAAAAACTAGCATAAAATCCCCCTTTGTTTTCATTTAAATGGGGATTTGGAAGGTATCTCTGTCTATAGTACTCCCAGGAGCGGGTGCAGTACTGACACTGATGTGACAAGTTCAGCATCACACACCGTGTATTTAGTGCCTGTCGTCGAGGTACGAGCTGATGGCACAGAAGTAAGTGGCCAAAGTCAGGCCAGTGCCTGGGGGCTCCTGGTGTTCTTCCAGGATCCAAATCCAGCGGGAAGAGCTGTGCTGTGGCACAGGGCTTGCTGGGAAGATGTGTGTGGGGTTCAGGCCCTTTGCCTTTTGTTCTTCAGATGCTGCTGGTGTCTGAAGCACTGGTTTTCAGCTTCAAATGCTTGGCATAGAAGGGGAAGGACTGCTGCTACTATTTAAAAGCTTTGCTCTTAGAGTTCGTTGACTCTTAAACACTTAGTTCAATCAGCTGAACATTAAGATTACTACGCAGCTCCTTCAAGATGACACATTCTAAAGTGTGTCGTCTAAAAGCTCCTTCAAGACGACATTTTTAAAACATCCCTATCAGTCTTCTAGCATAGGAATCCATAGATAGTGTTTCCACAATGTTAAAAAAAAAATGTAAGGAACATCAAAAAGCCTCCAGAAATACGCATTTCTAGGGCTGCTGTACAGCAAAAGCACAATGAAGAAGTCTTCGTTTGAAAACAAAAATTGATGGTTACTCTCCATTTGCCCACGACCTGGTGTTTCTCTTTCATGCTTCAGCATTAAAATAGTTGATTTAAGAATCAGCTTTGTAAAAGAGGGCAGCAGGTCTGGGATTAGGCATCTTTCATCTTCCTAGCAAACTGAACCAAGGACAGAGGATAAATAAGCACCAGGCTTTCCACTTGCTTCGTTGGGCACATAACCTGCAAGTAATAGTCCTACTGCACTCGAAGTCACAGGCAAAATATCTGTTTACCTAAATGTCATGCAAAGAAATATGAAACACTCTCCACTGCTCATGTCTTATACACTAAGCACAAGCATCTCAGGAATTGCACCAGTGCAGATCTCTCTTTGTGTTAAAGCCTCACTGACAGTGGCTCATATAAGGGGCACATTATTTAAATACGGGGCCGATTTGGCAAGCCTCTCCACGGGACTAACCTTGACTCAGGTGCCCCGAGCCCTCACGACTGCACTCGTCCTTTGTGCAGGGCGAGTGGCTGCGATACGGCCGAGCCGACTTAACTGCACATATTTGTGCAGCACCCAGCAGATCAAAGACCTCGCAGCTTCAGGAAACTAATCCACTGCACTGCTGCGAGACTTGTTTTTATCATGGCTGTTCACATCGGGAAACAAAGCCCTCAATAAGCAGCCTTGCCTTCCCCTCTCGGCTTTCCGCTGCCCTCTCTTCGGTGCATCGTCTAGACACCCACACAGTAAAAGCCAGCGTGGGAGAAGTTGTGGGAAATCAGTAGTTAATATCGGTCCCTCATTTATGGTGGTGTTAGAGGGTTTGGAGATGGCAGGACGTACTGACTGCACCCTTGAGGACGACGGCATCTATAGAGCTGACGCCTCGGAGGCAGATTTGCTCCCAGCTGCAGGGGTGGGAGCAGGGCACACACTTTAACACCTAAGGCACAGGAGGAGGGAAAGCAGCGATTTGTATTTACCTGCCACCTGTGCGGCGCTTTCCACTTGTTGCGTGGCTTCCTCGGCAAGCTTCTTCCCAATCCCAAACATGGCTGTGCTGGGCTCTCTCTCCCCGCAGAGGATGGGTGAGCGAATCCCTAAATTGGGTTCTGTTACAATGTTTGGCAAAGTGCAGCTTTTTATAGACAAAGCAGGACTCCTCCCAGTAGTTACAGGGCAAATGCAAACTGGAGCAGGGAAAGCCATGAGCCCTTGTCGGGTGATTAATATACAAGGCATAAAAGGGTGAAGAGACATTAGCGTTTATTATGTTTTCCTCCCCAGAGAGAGGGTGTGGATTAATTGGCAGAAGTTTTCCACGGCCCAGGAATGAGAGCTTTGTTTTTCCATGTTGAGGAGTTGGTAAACAGCGTGTGTGTGCCGCAGCTGTCCCCACCAAAGGCTCCCCGGCTGGTGCCACGGGGCGGGGGATAAAGGCAGGCACAGCCCGCGGTCAACCGGGCAGAAAAACATTGCATCGCGAAACACGCCGCTGGAGAATTGCTTAAATCAACTTCGGCATTTCAAAACCTTACATAGAAAAGCATCCAGTTTCAGATGATTCTTGCCCACGTTTTTTTCTTCTCCCCAGTGGGACTTAAAATTCATGGTTATAAAAAGAAATGGGAGGAGCTAACCCCGCTTTTTAAAGTATCTGGTGAAATCTTTGTTGTGTTAGACGAAGCTAATAATTTTGTGGTGTGTCATATTTAATACTTTAACCCCGTGTTTCCAATGCCTGGCTCAGGAGAGTGAAGAAGAGGGGTTTGGGCCCTTCTCCTGTGTCCCCACAGCCAACACCAGCAGGACCCAGCGCAGCCTTGGGATCGTGGGGCCGGTGGGGTGCAGCCCCCCAGCCCCCCCCATACCCGGGTCCGGGCAGCACTGAGCCCCAACACCAGCCTCACTCCACCCGGACAGGCAGGTGAAGAGCTGCTTCTGACAAGAGCTTTGTCCAGCTATTTCGCCAAAACAGCACCAAAGTTACTGGTAAGGTTGTTTTCTAATAGTTAAGCGCTCTACAAAAAAAAGTCACGCTGCCACCTTGTTCCCCAGGCCAGGAACACCTCTCCTGATCCCAGACACGTCGCTTCATGCGCAGCAGTTCCTCTACAATGTCCCTTCCAGCATTACAGCAAAAGTTCTGTTTTCTTCCGACCATTGCAGTTTCTTATTGACCACAAAGTCCCACTTTAAATATGATGTGGAGGGGTTTCTGGGGGTGGGGAGGGGCTTCTCTGCATCATTTTATCTTGTGACAGCAGGGAAAGGTTAACTCACCATATCTGAAAGCGAATTCTACCAAAATATGCACACGAAAAACAAAAGGAAAGTAGTAATTTTGGTTTAAAATTAATGTCTTCCTTGACGTCAAGTCAAGGGGCGTTGACAAAATTCAGAACTGACCTACAACGCAGAAAAGAAAGCCTGAAATATTTCAGATAACTCAGAGCAGCATTTGACCCATGGAAATTCATCGCACAGCAGCCAAGCGGTAAAACGCCCCCATTGTTCCCTGTAACATCCTCAATTACCCACGGCTGGCCTTGCTTGCAGGAAACAGCAGTTTCCTAGTCCTGCCCAGCTGTTGCTCCAGCTACTGACAGGGAGAGATGTGGGAAGACAGCGAGGCTCAGAGTCAGGCATGTGTGTTTGGCGAGGCCGCTGTTTACATCGCAAAGCGACTTTAGAAATACCTCTCTGCATCCTATCCTAATTGCGAGGCGAAGGATGGCTCCTTCTCTCCCACGCTCCGGTACTGCAAACCCAACTCCTTTTTCTCAAAAGCCACGTCACCACTAGCTCACGAGCAGCTTCCACGAGAGCACATCGGTACGGCACCGGCACTGCTGCTTTGGCTTCCCAATGAACCTGAGTGTAGAAATAAAATTACAGGTACGACCCTAATGATATTACAGCGGCGCACTGCAGGTACGTGTTGAATTGTAATGCTAGAGAGAGCACGTGCCACTACAGCACCGCCTACGAACAGGTGAAGGGGGCGTTTGCCTCACAGGGGTAAAAATATACAGCATTAAAGCACGCCACGGTTTCCAAATATAAAAAGGACCTATTTTCTGTTACTGCATATAGACTAGAGCCATAGAAGACCATTGAAGAGGTGCAGCTCTCTGCAGGCGCCACGATTTTCACCACGTAACACATTTAAACCAACACTTGGTTGCATTCAGCGCCGTAGCTCGTGCCACCCACCAGCACAGTCTCGGCAATGGCGTCTCCCGGCCTCACCCCGCGCAGGCGGTGCGGGGACCCGGCCCCAGGGCTCCCCACAACACCTCCCGCCGCTGCCCCTCCTCCCCTGCCCCAGACACCCCCGCCACAGGGACACAGCCCGGTGAACGTCGCTCGTTAGTGCGCCGGGGATAACGAGAGAGAGCAGGGCCTCGAGAGGCCCCCACGCCTCGCTCCCCTCCCCGTGCCCCGGGGCTGCCGCTCAGAGCCGGCAACGGCAGCGTGGCACCCTCAAAACACAGATTAAAGCTGCCAAGGCACAAGCAGATACGTGTCCTGAGCTCAGCCGCCAGCCCACATGGGCAAACACGGCACAGGAGCAGCGACAAAACCCGGCCTCCTCCACCACGAGCTGCGGGACGCCCAAACCCCAGCACGGCTGAACACCAGCACCCACCGCCCGGGCTGTCTCAGCCTCTGCCACCCACGGGGGACAGGAATCACGGCACCGGGGGCAAAGCCACGGCGACCACATCACCCACACGACGTGCCACCGCCATCCCTCCTCCCCGCAAAGCGCCCAGCCACCTCACACAGCCCCGCTCCTACCTGCCCGCCGTGTCTGCAGCCAGCAGCCACCCAGGGCCAACCCCCCCCCGGGCCATTTTAAAGCCTCCCCCAGCACAGCTGGGCAGCCCCAGCACAGGTGCTGGCAGGATTCAGGCTCCTCCAGCCCTCAGGTGCCAAACCTTGTGAGGTTTCAGGTGAAGGGGCAATCTATGCAGTTGGTAGGAGAGGAATTTAAAACATGAAAGGAAGGAAGATTGCTTTTGTCCCCTGGGCGGCAAAGCCCAGTGACCCCGCTGCCGCCATGGGCTCTGGGAGCAGATGGTGCTGGCAGCTCCAAAAAGAAGCCGGACAACAGGACAGACAATAGATCCGTTCATGAGCGGAGACTCCAGGGAGCAGCCGGGACGTGCCCTCCAACATCGCTAATCCAGCAGCCGTGGTTGCTTGGGAGTGCGAGGGGAACGGTGCAGAGAGTGGACATAACCCTGTCACTCGTGTCCTGCCGAGGGTCCCAGTCACCCGCCCCACTGCTCCGTGTGCTGCTGCCACCCTTCGGGAGGGACAGGGGCTGGGGGGTGGCATCGGGCATTTTTTCAGGTCATGGCGTAATGGCGTAACGCAGCCAGAGCATGCAGCCAGCGCGGCAGCTTCACCCCCAGCGCGTACCAGCGGCACCTGGAGAGCAGCATCCGACGCAGTGACAGCTTACCCGACTTTATCTTTAGTCAGGAAGGGGAGTTTCTTTCTGAGGACGTGCTGCCCTGTCCCATGATGAGCCGTTTCTCCATGGCGTCCTCATGAAACAGCGAGCCGTTCCTGCACTCGTGCTCCATGAGCTCCAGCACGGCCTCGGCTGCAGCTCCTTCCTGGTGCCCGCTGGCCTCCTGCAGCATCGCCTGTGTCCCACCTGTGTCCTGCCCGTGTCCTGCCCGTGTCCCATCACTTGGCCCCAGGGCCAGGAAAGCCCGCTGCGGCAGCCCCCCAGCCCGCCGAGGGACAAGAACATCTCGGGTCTGGGGACATGGGGGGGAGCAAGAACCTGATTAACCACAAAAAGGGTGACTTGGGAAAAGAGGCAAAAAGGCGGAGGGTTAGTCCTAAAGGAGAAAGGAGGCTGTATTTTTGTAAACGCTGCCTAAGTTAGGCATGGGAAACGAAACAGCAGCTAAAGCTGCAAGGCGTGAGAGCGGGACCTGGGGGAAACTGAGGCAGGATGAGGTGACGCGGGCAGGCCCTGGGGGGCTGCTCCTGCCAAGGCCAACAGAAGAGCAGTGAGAAAGTCCTCAGCAGTTGTGTGCTCTGTTCCCCCAGCTTCTAAAATTAACCAGGAGGGATAGAAGTTCTGAAAGAGCGCTCCCGGTTGCCTGGGCTAGGTCTGGGAATTGCAAAGAAAGGAATAAAAAGAATATATATGTGAACTGTTACTAAATGGGAAGAAGTAGCTACTTATAAAACAGGATTTTTTGCATGAAACTGCTGGTAATTTCCTATCTGAAGGCAAAAGGGTAACTAAACAAACATCACTTTTTTTGGGAGGGGTGTGCATGCGTACTGCTGCGGCACCAGCAGTGGCTGAGGGGCTGACACAAAGCAGGAGAAGCATTTATTAAGGCAGGGCTGACGAGCAAAGTGAAAATGGTTCACGCCCCAGAGCTGGGAACTGCACAGGAGCCTGAAAAATGGCACCAGGCTGGGGGAGAGACGGTGGGGATTTAAAAAAAAAAAAAAAAAAAAATAATCTTTCAATTTCTCAACATAAAAGGAACANGGAGAGGCGGTGGGGGTTTAAAAAAAAAAAAAAAAAAAATCATCTTTGCATTTTGCCACATGACAGGAAACTACAGCCACAAAGCCAGGTTTCAGAAAGGCTGGATTCCTGATAACCCATAGACCATTAATCAAAGCATTCACCTGAGATGAGGATTCGTGTTTTCTTGGACAAAGGAAGGAGCCGAAGGTGGATTTCGAGCAGTCTGGTAAAACCTGTGCCCCCTGAGCCCTGCCCTGCTGAGCTGCGAAGGGGAGATGTCCCCCCCCACAGAAGGTCTCCAGGGCACTGGAGTGGGGCACGGGGCAGGTGGTGCTCATGCTGGGCAGCCAGGCCAGGCTTGAACATGAATCCCCTTCGCTCAGCATTTCACGGCTCAGGCAGCTGCAGGCACACCCAGAAGAAAATTTTAGGAAATTTGAGAACCCAGGTGTTGGGTAACTTCATGTGTCTCTAGGCCTGATGGCACATGAACTAGTAGGAGCTTTAGGGATGTCCCGTTTGCTTTTACACAACCTCTGGAGCCTTCAGGTGGGGTGGGAAGACGCGGTCCTGGTTGGGACACGGCTCCCTGTGTGATGCACGAGGGAGGGTCAGCCCCAAATACTCTAAGGCCAAAGAGCACTGTGAATAAGGCAGTGACCTTATTTGTAGAGCAAAGCTCTAAAGTTTAGATCCAGAACCACTTGCCAGCAAGTGACTCAGACCCACGGGTGTCTGTGGCACAGCATCTGCCCTCGGGACAAAAGAGATGAGAAATCCTCTCATCAGGCTCCTGGGATCGGTGCTGAAGTAGCAAGAGCATCCCCATACTGGGGACCAGGAGTCAGGACCTGCCTCCTGGTGCTCCTTAGCCAGATGGAGAAAGGTGCTTCTCCTCTCTTGACCCAGTGGATGGCCTCCAGAGGTCCCTCCAGCCGGGCAGTCCAGCCCCTACCAGTGCTGCTGCCAACACTGGGCCAGAGTAGCGACAACCGGTGTAGCTACACTGAAGAGGCCACCTGTGAGTCCTCAGCACAAGGACACGGACCTGTTGGAGCAGGTGCAGAGGAGGCCATGAAGATGATCAGAAGGCTGGTGCACCTCTCCTGTGACAACAGGCTGAGAGAGTTGGGGTTGTTCAGCCTGGAGAAGAGAAGGCTCCGGGGAGAGTTTATAGCCTTTCAATACCTGAAGGAGGCCTGCAAGAAACCTGGAGAGGGACTTTTTACAAGGGCATGTACTGATAGGGTGAGGGGTAATGGCTTCAAACTGGAAGAGGGTAGATTTAGATTAGATATCAGGAAGAAATTTTTCACTATGACGGTGGTGAGCCACTGGCCCAGGTTGCCCAGAGAAGTTGTGGATGCCCCATCCCTGGAAGTGTTCAAGGCCAGGCTGGATGGGGCTTTGAGCAACCTGGTCTAGTGGGAGTGGGGTTGGAACTAGATGAACTTTAAGGTCCCTTCCAACCTAAATCGTTCTATGATTCTATGATAAAAACCACGCACCAGGAGTCAGGGCTGTGTTCCCCACACACAAAGCAGCAGGAGTAGAACCAGTCACGTTAAGGGGATAACAGGTATTACAGGCAAAAAACCCACAACTGTTCTTTTTTTTTTTTTTTTTGTAATATGAACCAAGAAATGGTTCGCAGGAAAAAAAAGGTGTGATGGAGACTGGTGTATGGACCACTATCACCCACAAACGCAGCACTGGTGTCTGAAACACCAAGCCTAAAGGGCTCATTCTCTGAAGATTTCACCATCAGGGAGGTAACCATGGAAAGTACTAAATAATTAAGTACTATTGAGGGTTTCCCAGTAACTGAGAGTGCAATAGTCTAATGCTTTTTCTGTGAGCTTGTACTTGGGTAAATATTTAGGCTTTTAAAGCTCTAAATGACAGTGGACATTGCATTGGGACATTCTATGCAAAGCCCTGGACTATGTTTACTCGCAGATGGTCTATTACTTATAGGGTCCTCTAAAGGCTTTTCAGTCCGTGCAGTCCTTGTGCAGATTGCAGTGGTCTTTGGGTTCAGTGGTGAGCCAGTCCCTCCTGGGACTGCATTCCCAAAGATCACCTTCCAAAAACCCCTGGTCAACCACAGCTCTTGGTCAACAGGTGAGAGCCAGAGGCATTTCAAGCTGGCCTGGATTGCACTATTTCATTAAATCCAGATGATTTTTGTTATTCTTTGTATTTCTTCAGTGAGGCCCAGATTAGCTTTTTACTGAAATCAGGCTGGTAAGGCTTCAAACTGGGAGAAAAAAAGAAAAAAACAGAAAGAAAGAAAGAAAAGAAAGAAAATATTGCCTAGCAATGAGAAAGACCCAGAGGCCAAGGCAAGAGCACTTACTGTGAATAAGCAGGTATGAGTGCCTTCTGTTGACAGAGGCAGCACTAAGTGGGCACCCTGTCTGGCTGCAGCAGCCTCTGATTGCCCAGCGAGCAGCAATCTAAAATAAATATTTCCATCTCCTAGGCGAGCAGATTGCCCACTTGCCTCTCTCGTGCCGGCTCCAGTCGTTGTTAGCGTTAGTGCTGCAAGCGTGCATTGGGATAAAACCTCTTATTTTTTCCCTTGTGAGATTTAACAGGAGATGTGTTGTGGAAAACAAGAAATCTAGACTGGGAGCAGACATAGGAGAGAAAGGAGGAGGGGGTGGACAGCAAAAATCCCATTCACTCGCAGAGACCACGGGGCTCCTCTGCGGCGCGGGGCTGTTGGTTTCCATCTGTCTGTCTGCCAACCTGCCGACCGGTTCAGTACTCACCTCCCTGACGGGGTGGCCACCGACCTCACTGGGCTTTGAACCAGAAAGGAAAAGAGATTTGCAAGACATCACGCCATCCTTCACTGAAAGCCCAATTAAATAACAAGAGTACATAAAAAGGTGATGCACCTCTGAGTGGTGGAAATCTTACAATGCATTTTATTTATCTTAACCTGAAAATACAGCAAATGGGAACAAACGAAGAGCTGACATGAAATACAACCCCAGCTTAGCTTTAGATTACTGGCAGAAAACTCGGTTTCATCACACAAATGTTCTGGTGTCCTGGAGCATGAACGTTTTCACTGGTTTTGGAAATACACTCGGCAAATGTGGCAATAATCATAGTGCTGTTGTAAGAGCAGGGCAATAGCATTGCTGAAGCCTTGTGAACCGTGCTCAAGATCGTGAACAGATGTTACAGGATGTGCTAAAAGATGTATTTTTCCTATATGAAGGATGGGCAGGGGGTGCCTTCTGCCTTAAAATTTTCTAATTGGAGACAGAGAAATGATCCAGATCTTAAACAGCTTTTTTTTTTTTATTCACACAAAGCAGTAGGGAATTGCAGACGAAAGAGATATTTTTTTATATGCAATACTCTTTGCTTAAATTAGCATCATTTCTTAAACCCGCATTTTTTCCCAAGGCCAGACAATGCTTCTGCAGCTTGCCCGGTTGCTTTTTCTACTCCATCTTGCGCCGTCTTGGAAGCCTTGTCAATAGCTGCAAGAGAGGGAAAAAGATAAGCAAAAAGCTGGAAAAATGCCACACGGTTTAATGTTTATGATGGAAGGGGGAGGTGTGAAAATGATTAGACTATAAAAATATAGGGATATTTCTTTAAAAAAGAAGGGTTCTCCGCAGCCGGTTGCAGTTGGGTTTGGCAGGATGTATTTAGGATGGGCTGTAAGGCGTTGCTAAATCGGAGCGGTCACTCAGAAGTTTTGGGTTCTGAGCTGAAGCAGCATGAGATGAACTATGGGACAAAGCTGGAATAGATTGATATTGACATACGTGTGGCCTGGCTGATGGAGGAGGGACCTTTGGGGTAAGAAGTGCTGTGAATACTGGGGTGTCTGGGAAATATAATTGTATGAAGTGCTGGGGCAGGTGAAGGATGCTTTTCCCTCTATCCCCTTCTCCTCAGCTACTGTATTTGAGGCACCACCAGTGAGAGCTGCGCTCAGCCATGGGCCATGGGCGCAGGGTCACTCCTGCATGGGACCCAACATCAGCTGGGATGGGAAGAACCAGCAGGGTCTCACCAGGAGAGAGGAGACCCTCACAAACGGGGCACAGCTTCTCTCTTTTCTCTGGGATCTTGGCAATTTTGCTGCCTCCTCAGTCTGACATCAACAAGTGCCCAAGCCCTTCCTTCTCATCACTTTCCTGATGGCACCTTTCCAGCTGCGGGACCATTAATGTTGGACCCCAGCTGCTGCCTCAGCAGGTGCTGGGGGCTGGTGGAGGGGCTGGACCTGGATGGACCCCTGATCTCCAGGCTGGGGAAGCAAGATGCATCACAGGGTTGCTCAATCCTCAAGAAAGAAGAGCAAAGCTTTTTCCATGCTGTTTCCTCAAGTTTTCTATAAAGGAAGCCAAAATCTGGATGCTGTGCATGAGACTGGGTGGCTAGGGGACTGTCATCTGCCACGGTACCTCTGCCAGAAAGCGTATGGAGCTACTAAGCGACAGACCCTAAAATCCTTTCCCATGAGATTTATGAAAGGCCAAAAATTTGTCACTGAAGCCAAGAACATTCAGGCTGAGAACGCCCATGGGACAGAAGGGGAATGCGCACTGCCGGCGGCTGGCTTGTGTTGAGCTGCCCCAGCGCTTCTTGGTTTGCACCTCATTGCTCCTACCTTTCTGGCTTGCATCTGTAATTTGGTTGACTGCATCCTGAGTAGCCTGTCCCAACGTGTTTGCTGTAATTGATGGAAAAAAAAAAAAAAAATTAATTCCCAGCTGTTCACACTGATCCTTATAGGAATTCCCTGTGTCAATCAGGTTTTCTGCATGTCCACAGAAGGTTATGCCCCCGGCAAGAGATAAGGCTGGTATGGAGCTGTGTGCTTCACTCTGGGCACCCTGGGAACCACGTGTTTTGCCGGAGCAGTTTGCTGTGAGATTAGCGTTCACCTAGTCCCTACGGTCAGCTGAGCAAATCGATGACAGATGAGAAGATAAAATACGGAGGAGATAAAGAAGCAAAGATTAGCAGCGAGTTGGAATGATGACATTTAGCTGCAAGTTGCTTATTTTACACTACACTTGCTTTTATTGATTTTTCTAGGGTATTCTGCTTGGGGAAGCACGGCCATTTAGCATGTATTTTCTTTGTGGGCTCTTTGGGAGTAGTGCCTTTTCCAAAATGGAAGCAAACACATGAAACGGAGCAGGATAGCAGAAGGGAGAATTTACAAATAAGATATAACTAGAGGAAGAAGAGGAGCCGAAGCTAGAAACATAACAAATCAACTCCAGACTATATGGCATTAAAAAAGTGAGGTGCCATGTAATTGTAAGATGTCTGATGGTTTATGAAAGAGCGATAACAATTCTATCACTTTTGCTAGGAGAAGAAGTGGCCCCTCGATGGTATGAATACATTCAGGATGTAGCAAGGACTATTTTGTTTTTCAGAAAGGTGTTCTGTCATGTTTCTGGGTCTACATTGCATTTGCTCCCAGGCATATGGAAACTTCCTGCAACTCCAAAGAAGTCAGTGAGGTTACTCACGTATTTCAGGTATACAACAAAGCTTTGCAGAATCAGAATCCAGGACTGGTACAACTTATACCCTGCTAGGAATGAGCTGCATGCATGCACTGTAAGGAATATGCTATAAAATGCTAGCACAAGCTATACACATACTGAAATTTTTAATTTAAAGAAAAAGCTGTTACACTTTTCATTGAAAAGCTGGTTACCAATGCAGAGCACTAATAATAATGCAGAGCTTGGCCCTACAACATGGGCACAGCTATGACGGAAATGTGTGCACAGATTTATTTTTTTTTTCAAACCCTGCAAGGTCTGGTGATCACTGCTGGAGAAGAATACAACAGAAACATACTTGTACTACTTATTACAAACAGTCCGTTGCAATCAATATAGTTATTACCAGAAGACACTGATAGTCAGGCCAAGTAGCAAACGTTGATCAAAGGTTAACTCCAACTTCTTAAAAGGAGAGCAGTTTAACAACTTCTGCAGAGCATGAGAAAGGACCACCCTGAGCAACGTAAATGCTCGATACACAGGTTATTGCTACCAAGATGGGTTTCAAGGCTCTAAAAACACTAAGTTTGGGGAGCGATAAGGGTTGGACGATGCCCAGCAGCCGCTGAGGGAGCTGTGGGTGTATGGAGGTGATTGCCCATGCTGAGCCAAGAGCCGTGGCCAGCCTGGGGCATTCTCCAGGCGACGGCCAAAACTTGGCCCCAGGAACTGCAAGAAAAGGAAAAGCTATGTCCTGCTAGCACCGATGGAGCCAGTAGCGTAACCACAGGTCGTGGTTTCTGTAAGCAAAAGCAGCAGCTAAGCCCCCACAACTACACAACAATATTTAATCTTTCTTACCAGCATCTTTTGCTGCACCTTCAGCCTGTTCCTTCAGTCCCTGGAAGTTTTTAGCTGACATCGTGGCTTCTGACACCTGTTAACGCTCTTCTCCTGCAATAAAAATAAGTGCTGGGCGATGTATAGCACACTATGTGAGGGGTGTCCTGACCTGTCCTGGTTTTATACGAGCACCAGGAGACCTGCTGATGCTTTTGGGGGTGATCAGTACATTGGGTGGAGTTTGAACGTGAGGAATGAGAGCTGAAAATACACACAGAAAAGCCACTTATTTACCCTCCCCAGTGCGAGGGCGTGCCCAGGTAGAGATTTCTGCTTCATCACACTGTCTTTGTTTATAAGTTTTGTTTTGTTTTGTTTTGTTTTTTTAAATCAAAACCACAAGAAAACCTGTTCCACCATCACAGACAGAGAAAAAACCACTGAACTGGGTTTTGTAAAGGGTGCTGGAAAACTACTGAGGTGGCGGTGCCTGGGCATGGCCAACTTTCGTCCCCGCCGGGCTGGCTTCTTCCTCCTTCCTTCATCCCCTAAGCTGAACCTCCTGAGAACAGAAACCAGCCCAAAATTCTTTCGGTTTTCAGCAGTTTTAGTCACAATCCCCTTTTCTTGTCAGGTGGGATACTCTTAGATTGGGGAGAGTTGTCACTTACGTGTATTTTTATAAGAAATTGCAAATCTGATCATGTTTCCAGGTGCCTGCTCAAGTCGGATTGCAAAAGCCCAGCATCGCTGAAGGCCTTGCCTGGGTCAGGCAGGTAACCAGTGCCAGCGCTGGCAATTCACAGGGGAAGGGAAAAAAAGAAGCCAAGTTAGCAAAACCACCTTTTCCTAGTGCAGCTTTGCATTACAGGTATTTTTAGTACAGAAATGTTTAAAATCATTTCCTTAGCTAGCACTATAATGTTACATAAAAGTTTCGGGCTTTAACCTCTGTCATTTCACAGGTTTCTACCAGCCTTTAGAATTTATGTGTTCTCCCACCAATCCTCAGCACAAAGAAACTTTGTACAAATAAATTATGGGCAGAGTCGGGGGCCAAAGGGGCTCGGGTTCCTCATCGCCACTTTCCAGGGTACAAAGCACCTTGGTTCAGATGTTCACACTCATACCCCTATTCATCTTCCTTTTTTGTTGAGAAAAAGGGGAAAAAGGAAAGCTTTTTTGTTGAGAAATGGGCACAAGAACAAGATGCCGCGAATAAAGCAGGGTGGGAAGTGAGAGTGCTCATAAGTTTAGTGCTTCATTAGTACCCAAGTGAGGACGGGCAGCAGAAAACAAGGCTAAACGCATTCCTCTGCGGCTCCTGTTCAGCCCATCATTTCAGAGAGCTCTTTTCAACTTCTGCACCCTTGGCACCGCTCATTTATTATTTCAAACAGCAATTCTCTTTCCCCCCTCGACAGGTCAATTAGCATTTTAATTATATATTCACATCAGGTATCTTTTTAAATTCCTTGCTGATTTCTTTTTTGGAATGATTTTTCTTATTTGGATTTGCAAAAAAAAAAAAACCCTCAGATAAAAGACACCCAATATTGTGGGGCTCTGGCATTTTTTGAACAAAACCACTATCACAGACCTACTTATCTTTCTTGCCCAAACGTGAGATCCCAGCAACAACCGAGCCATAACAAACAGGCGGATTCCAGCCGCCCTCAGCCCCCATAGCCAGATGGCTGCGGCCTCCATTAACTGTGTGCCGAGTGTTTGCAAGAGCAAGGAGGAGGCTCTCCGGCACCCGCCAGGCAGCTTGTCGCGGCCCGAGAGAGGACGTGCCCAGGCTCCAGTGGCAAATACCTTCCAGCTGCCCTCCCAGCTCTTCTCGGCTGATGGATTTTCACCTCAAGGGCCCCGCTGATGCTGGCTGGGGCGCTCATCCCTGAAAGGGAAGACAGGAGTTTTGGGAGAACATTTAAAACTGATGCACACTTACACTGAGCATTAAACACGCACCGCATTATAGCAATATTTTAGAGACTCCTGGGCAGTTCAGGTAAATATTGTTCTGTAATTCTGCTCTGATGCCTACCTGGGTTACCCCAGCTCCAACTATTATTCTTCCAAGTGGCACTTGGACTCAAAAGTGTCTGATGTCTGACCAGTTTGGTGTCTGATCTGCTTGCTTTACCTCCTGCTCAAAACATTAAGTACCACAAATTTGTGAGTAGAACCTACACCACTGTCAGCGTAGCAGCATGACTCCTCATCTAATGTAACCTTATCCTTAGCATTAATACCATTATCCTGGTTCCAAGCAAAAAAAGGCAAAGACAGAAAATTACACTTGGCCAGCAAACCGATGTGCTCATTATAATGCAGCCCAGAGTAGAGGGAAAAGGGGCTGTTGGTATAGTGTATATTTATCCCATGAGATGGGTCTGTGCATCAGGTGGCTCACAGAGGTACAAAACCACATCAGAATATTAATGGAATATATTGCATCATCTTCATTCACTTTGTGGGTTAACATTACTTTTTTAAAGCTAACATGAAGTATTTTGAACTGATGTTAGATATAGATTAGAGCGCTCAGATATAAAAAAGATGGTTGACCTGAGCAAAAACGGGGATTTGCATTTCATCTGCTCAGAAATTTACAGCAATTTATCCCTGAGTTTTCATTTTGTTCTGTTATGAATATTGAAATTACTAACGTAAATTGGATCTATTCCTGGATTTTGTAAAAAATTGTTTCTCAAAAGAATTTAACCTTTTCTTGGCCTCTAAAGAGAATAATATCACAAGAGAAACTGTTGAAAGCTTTTCCTGAGACAGACTGTTTAAGGAATAGTAAAAGTAAAATAGTAACTTATTTCTAATTATAGATCAATGAACTAAGTGAACTAACCATATGGCTTTAAATTCATTCCTGTCCTGGTCCAAGCTATAGGTCGTCTGACTTACATGTCACTGCGTCTATCTCCTGACACTAGGTATTCATGATGGGCTTCCACAGGCCTCTTACAAGTGTCATGGGAAGTGTTTGAGCTCATGATGAGCTGGATGCCCCACCTGGGCACCAGCCTTTCCCATGACTTCAGCCAGAGTTCAACGCACTTAGGGCATCCCTGGGAAATGAGTGGTTACGTTTTTGAGAAAGCCAGCTTTCAAATCCATGGTCTTCTGAAATGCTGTGTCTTGGCTATCCTGAACATCTGGGTAAAAAAACTGAGCTTTTCCAAGAACTGTTCCTCCTCATGAATCCCAGTCTTTGCTTTGACCCTTTTGCGTGCTTTCCATCAGTCTGTCACCACCGTCAGAGAGGATCTAACCATCACTTGATGGACCTGGCTGACAAGTATTGTGGGGTTGTTCATTTCGCCATTGTCAGTTCCCAACTATGTTGTCTCATGACAAGAGAAGATAAGGGTGGGGCAGGAGATTATAAAGTATTTTGAAAGCTAAATGCCCAAACACTACAGCCTCTGTGCCCCTTGTCTTCTGATGTCTTATTATTTGGGTAATACTTTGGAGTATTACCCAAAGCTCCAGCCTCTAAGTACATCTACAGTTCCTACCTCTGTTCCTCCCATGCATTACCTCTTTCCGAATGGCTTTCCCGGTCTTTGATTGCATCATTCAGCGTGCCCTAAGGTCAAATCAAACTGTCTACAGGTGGAAAGTTAGTTTGACTTTTGCTCCATTCGGGTCTTGGTATCTGCTGAGCCTGCAGACAGAAATCTTGGTTAACGCCAGCTGGGGTAGGTACCACACTGAGCAGGCAGAGCCACATGCCGAGGTGCCCCCAAAATTTCAGGCTATTCCAAAAGTTACTCCACCTGGTAATGCCGGAGCACATCACTGACATTGCTTGGCCAGAACCAAGACCTGAATAAGTGTCACCACCCCCAGAAGTTCTGTCTGCTCACCTCCAGCAGTAACTTGTCTCACCGACACCCTTCACCTGTGCCTGGTTCCGTGGGCCTTTTCTCCATATTCTGCACTTTCTCAGTCTGTTGTTTGTGACAAGCAGTTATTTGGGTTTGGGGGGAAAAAATCCAAAACTTCTTCCTTAAGTGCTAGGAGGGCTCCACGATCCACAGCTCTAGAGCTTGTTGGCAACTCCAAGCATGCAGCCCAATTAGCTCTGAGTTAAATCTAAGGCACTGCAGGGAAATTAGAAATTGTTCTGGTTTCCTTTCCTTTCCCTCCTCTTCTATGGCATCTTGGAGCACCCTCTCACATATCAGTAACGTGAACACCTGATGCAGGTGAGAAGTAATTGATCAGAGCTAGAGCTCATGTTTTACACATGAAAATGGGCAAATGAGGTTAATTAAATGGGAAGCGTTGAAATTTATTTGGGTTTTGTTCAATTATAATGTTGCCAGGGTTGAGTTTCACAGATGGGTATGGTTTCCATCAGCAAGGTAAATGGAATGATGGGTCAGGGATGAAAAGTGTCACACAGACCAATCCTGAAGTTAATGAAGTGAGCAGTGCTCAACACCCACAGCTGCTAAAAGAGCCTGATATCAGCATGGAAGGGATGCGATGTTTACATTAAGAAACAGAATTGTTTTAAGAAACCGAATTGTTTGCTGATAAAAAGATATAATTATCATAAGTCATAGGTTAGTCATTTAAAGGATCGAACTAATGCTGTTCTAATTAAGCTAAATTAGCCCTTCAGTTCAAATACAGAAATGTTTTTATGGGAGAAAAGTAGGTCTAACTGATTCTTCATTTACATGGGTGGTAACATTCTCCAGAAATCATCAGCCAGCTCTGCTTCAAAGCATGAGATCAACATAAGGCCAGTATATACGCATGTCTTCACCCTCTGGTTTCTGAATCTTCAGGCAATGTCTAAGTGAAGTGTCCAGTTTCTGTCATCTTCTGGAGCACTGAAGACTAAAACATGACTAAATGCTGGGATTTTTGTGGAGTCTCATGATATCCTGTGGCTTGAGTACTAGGAAAGGAAAAAAAAAAGTCTGGTTTTTAAATTATAAAGGGCAAAAAGATAAGAAAGGCACCTTAGGATGACCAAAAGATGACCACCACCTTAAGATCTGGCACAGGGCTACGGAAAGAAATAACCGGTCGTTTCCCAGGGGTGGCCGGGAAAGCCGAGGATGTGAGCTGGGATGTAACCTGAGGGTAAGGTCTCCAGGAGAGCTTTGTATATTTTTCTAGGCACACTGAGAGGAAGAAGCGCCTTGGCTCTACACTCCTGGCCCGTGTCCGCGCTGCCCACCCCACCTGGGGCTCAGCGGCAGAGGAAAGGCGGAGAAGCGGAGCCGCCGAGCTTGCTTCCCTCCCTTGCTGGAATACACCCAAAAAAGCGGTGCTAGAGCTTGACAGAGAAACTTTGCGCTGCTAACAGACCTGTGCGAAGTCGTGCGGGCAGGGGTTTTTCCAACATTTAGAAAGCTGAGTTTTAATCTGAGCTTTTTTTCTAATACCCTATTAACAGTATGGAGGAGCTTCTTGTGATTCGGTAGGGTTGCAATGCATTTATGAAACAGTTAAAATGAGCTACATTTCAATATAGAGAAAAAAGTCTCAAAGTGGTGAGAATATATGATTGTATCTATTTTGTGGAGAACAGTATTAAAAAACCCCAGCCCTTCAGTTTTTAATCAGGTGCTCTTTGAGTTCAGCTTTAGGACACGCATTATGCAGATGTGAAAATAGGACTTTCAGATGAAGTGGGATTTTAAGGAGTGTATTATTACCCGATTTGCATTTAAATTAGTGGGCTGCACGTTGAGATATTCTGGAGAGAGCCACTGCTTTCCCTTCTGCATCCCAGACAAACACCTTTGAACAATCAGGCCGGGGATGCCCTTCAGCCCTTGGCCAAAATGTATTTGAGGGGGGAGCTCTCAAAGGCTACGAACTGTATCAGAACAAACCACTTAATAAAGCTTAGCTGCAGTTTTACACGGTAAGTAAGTTTTGCTGTAACAAGGGAAAAAAAAAACCCCACGTTTTCCAGCATTTTGTTGGTCATTTGTACAGTAAAGTTGAGGCAACGTTTGGCAGCGTCTGTTCCTGGCTCATGGGGTGGTGGAGGTCTGAGCGCGAGCGCCCGGAGTCACGCCATCGGGGACGGACTACGGCCTGCCGCATCTGGCACCGCGCGCTGAACTCATCACAGGGGGACTAAATTAACAGCTTCTATGACAGAGATTTTACACGGACAACGTCCACTTAAATAAATCACAGAGTGAGATGCGTAAAGCAAACTCTTGATCTTTCAGACCATGACTTGTCAGCAAAAAATTATTTTGCTAGTGTTTGCCTTCATCAGCTTTTACCTGGGGCAGGGGATTCCTGGCATCTCCCCCGTGAAAGCGCCTTCTGCTGCGGGATGTTTTCTGGTGCATCTTCTCCATCCTCCCATTTTTCATTTTCCTTCCATCACCTCACGCTATGCTTGTCTGAATACTCGGTAAAAGTACAGACTTCTTTTCCATGCAGTGAACCAAACAGATATACAACAAAGTTTCAGTGGAGTAATTAATAGATAATCTTTTGGCTCCTTTATGACAGACCCTTCGACTTCAGGAGAGACGAGTGTTCACCTTCCTTACATCTGCTCAGCCTGGCACCCCGGCTCTCCCTGGCTGGGTAGTGGCCGGTTTGGGGAAGCGAGGGGAGGAATCATAGAATCGTCTAGGTTGGAAGGGATCTTTAAGGTCATTGAGTCCAAGCATCAACCAAACGCTGCCAAACCCACCACTAAACCATGTCCCTATGGAATAGGGAGGAAGCCGAGGCTGACCGAGCTGGTCCCTGAAGCAGGATGCTCACGCGGGAGGAAACCACGTGGCCCCATCGCTGGCTTTACGGCTTGTGATTGCCCCATGCAAGGTGCATAAATGCTCCTCTGGGCTCTGGCAGCAGCAAGACTAGACCAGACCTGGGCAGGGGCCGCGGCAGGGAGGTGCTGAGCCCCTGTCCCGCCTGGGAACAACACGGAGCTCAGTGAGCCGAGATGCAGGCAAGCGCAGAGTCCGATCTTTAAGGAACATTCAGACACTTTCAGTGCCCATATGTTAGGCGACAGTCGAGCAATGGTTTTAAGCTCATGGTCATTGATATAGGTGTGTAAATAGCAGTTAAATCCCTCTCTCCCCACAGGGAAGAAGATGCAGTAGCACAGCAGAACGATGTGGAGTGCTGCAGCCTGCCTCTTAAGCAGGTACGTAGCACCACCGCAGAGCAGCGTGCCTGCGCTCTTAGCTCAGCAACTGTAATTCTCTCCTGTTTTAAGTCCTTTTGAACCAGGGGTGAAACCCTCTGAGAGACGGGCATGCGGGGAGCAGCTCACTCCTGCTTTGAGCCACAGCCTGGCCCAGCCGATGCCTGCCCCTGCCTCTCCCATGTGCTGCCGCTAGCGAGGGCGCCCGGCTCCTCTTTCCCTCTGGCTGGCAGAACATCTTGTTTGTATCCCCATAAAGCAAAGCTCTGGAGCAGAGGGGCTGTCCCCTGTCTCTCTCTAGCGAGCACTAAGAATAGGCTCCAGCCTCCTGCTGCTGGGCACGAGCATCACAGCCCTTTATGCCCTTTTACCTTGGCCTCGATTTTAGTCATTCTGTTTAATTGGCAAGTTCTGCAGATGTTTTGCAGGACATCAGAAAAGAGTATGCACATATTGGATATAAATTCCTTTGAGGGGCCTTGTTATCTCTGCTAGGGCTCTTCTGTTCCCATTCCTTGTTGAGATCAAACATCCACTGGGGTGGAAATCCTGTGGTCTCGGCAAGGCAAAGCTTTACGCGCAGTGTCAGTGTGTGCGAGAGGCTGACATCAACGCTCGCTGGATCCTTCCGTGCTACAGCAGGTCTCTCCTGTAATACCTTCCGTAGTCGTCATCGTTATGCAACTTAATGAAGAGTAATGGTCTGATTTTGAAGCAACTTAAATCAGTTTATACCGGCTTCTCGTGGATTCATGGGTGCTCTGCCTGTAGGTGAATAAAAGACCCCGTTTTTATATCCATACTTACTGAGGTGCTTTAAGCTCTTTCTTCATTATTGACAGCAACAAGCTCGTAGCAACCTTTTCCCGCTCTCTACGTTTGTGAAGGCGGAAGGTCTCTCCGGCTCTCGCTCAGCACCTTCCCTGCAGCAGCCGGTACCAGCCCCGGCGTTCGCCTGGCACCAGTAATTCTCCGTTGGCACCTGTTATCGGACTCACGCATTTCGCAGGAATCCTGCCCGCCCCTGCCAGCACTAATGCCGTTCTGATCCAACAGGCCAGTGCCCATCATGTTTCTTTAATTACCTCCTAGCCAGAAGACGTCAGGATAGAGTTTCCAAGCTCTGCTGTAAGCAGAATAAACAGCAAAGAATAAATGCTAACGGAGCTCAGCATGACTTTCATGTTCCTTTACAAAGCCTTCTATTTTCCTATTTGCCCCATGCACTGTCTCTTAAACATGGGGGAATATTTAAAAAGCGAAATCTCTGTTTTTCAGCCCTGAGAGACAGAAAGCTGGACTACCTACGCTATTGACTTCAGAAATACAACTTTTCATTATTCCCCATCTTTTACATCACACTCTAAGGGCCTTAAAGACCTGAGATCCTTGTATTTTAATACCGCGCTTTTACAGGAAGAGTTCATCAGTTTGCAAGGATCAACGTCTAAAATGTGCAAATAAAACTGACAAAACCAAAAACTTGTTCAAACACCTTTTTATTCGTTAAAAAAAAAAAAAAAAATTTCCACAATACCTAGAGATCCCAAGTGCCAGTGCGGATGGATGCGAGACACGGCTCAGTGTGTCCGACCAAAAGAGGTGAAGCGTGCGGGTCGGGAAGCCAGGAGGGATGTGGGGAGGGAGACACGCGCCCTGGTACATGGCTGCACTTTACTTACAACCAGAGGAGTCTGGCTTACATACATTGTACGGTTGGTTTATGAGGGAGGTGAAAGACTACAGAGCTGAGCGGAGTTAGTCTATGGAGAGCGGGGTGTTCCTGTTGTAGTGCCAGCTAATATTTCCATGTATGCTCTTGGAATGTTCTCTTTTGAGCTCGAAGTCCCTAAGTTGATTAATTGCCTTCATTTTCACCCTGTGAGAGAAGACAGACAGGAAAACGGTTAATATTTCCAGTGGAAAACATATATAAATAAAACGAGGAAAATCCATGCGTGTAGTCACCACATAAAAACCCAAAGCGGTGCAGAAAATAAATGAATTATCCCTTCCTTCTGGGTACCAGACACGCTCCTGCTGTAGCTCGGCCCCCCCTCCCTGCCCCCCCCGGGGAAAGCCAGGGTGTGATTTCTCACGTGGTGGAAGTTGAGCTCACACGGGGCCGGGCTGTCACCGGCTGGAATGTCCTGATTTCTGCTGCCGCCTCGGCCTCCCGCCCCCGATCAGCCGGGTTCATTTTTGGGATGCGCGAGTGGCAGCCCTGGCACCGGGGCAGGGAGGGGGTTGATGGCTGGTGGAGGGCAGTAGGTGCAAGCTGTGGAGCTTCAAGCACGGGGAAAACAAGTCTGAGCTTCGGAGCGGCTGAAAACTGGGGAGCTGGCAGCCAAAGGGCTGAGCACCCAAACTGTAAAGGGAATTCCGTGCTAGGCAGTAAGAGGTCGTCCTCCCAGAGGCGGACGTTTGGTCCAGGGCTTCAAAAGGACATTGTAGGCAGAATAGACCAAAAATTAAAAGAACTAATTTAAATATAGGAAAGTCTATAGAAAAATCTATCTTGTTATCTAAAAAGCTATAGAAAAATCTGACTTTTTAGCTAAAGCTCTTCTAAAGCATGGCTGCAACCAGGGAAAAGCTATTCCATGTGACGATAAAACCACAGGATAACATTAACTATTGTATGTGTGTTTTCACGCCCAAATCAAGCAGCAGTTCGGTCTGCCCGATCTGTCACTCATGGCAAATTCTTGGTCCCGAAAAAGGAAATGGCAAAAGCGAGAACCCGTGGGCTCAGGTTTAGTCAAATAACTCCTGAAAACGAATACCGATGGGGGTCCACGTGCAGCACACCTATGACCACAGAAAGCCAAGGGGAGGTTGTCCCGGGGAAAACCAGTAAGCCGGAGAACGCCCAGGTGCGGTGTCACCAGCCGGGGGACCGCGGGGACGTCGGGGCTGTGGCATCACCTCACCTCGCCGCCTCTGTCGGTGCTGGCCGCCGGGGCCCCCTCTCCCGCCGCCCCCGGCTGCTCGGGCGGCTGCGGCGCTGCCAGGTCCTCCTGCCAAGTCACAAGCGAGACGTTTGTCCTTGCCAGCACAGGCAGAGTCACACACACACCCCCCCCCAATCCCAGACGGGCTATTCGGGCAGGCTGCGCCAAACGTGTCTGAGCATTGCACACGCGAATAAAATACCGGGTTTAATAATTGGCAAATGTTGCTCGAAATCCATTTTTTTGTGTGCAGCTTGTTAGAGCAGATGTCTATGAAAAAGCAATTCAATTTCTTACGGTCTCATTTAGGGTCTTTTTCATACAGAAAACCAGTTCTTTTTCTGAAGTTTTCTTTCCTGTCACCGAAACCAAACAGACTTTTGACTCCTTCAATGTGAAGAAATTTGGGAGCAACAAATAAATTTCCCTGGAGTAAGACAGATTATGCCTAGCCTTTCCCTACGTTACCTTACTTACACTAAGCACTCATCGCATAGACTAATACTAATTTCAGATACAGCAATATTTTGGCGGCAGGCATTAATGCCATGCCTCAGATAAAATGTCATTATCAAAGGATAAGTTTTCCTTTGTGTTTGAAGTCCAAGCATTTTTATAAGCACTTTGGGCTCTTTCAGCTACTTCCTCACATCTTTCAGCTACCTTCCTATTCAGAGAAGAAGGGAAAATGTTTTATTACCAGGTAATTACTTTAAACGTGATTTTGCCACATGGGAAGAGAAGACAGAAGTCCTGACCATACTGGGTGTGCCCAGGGGATGGACAGGTTGCAGAAATGAACCTTTGTGGAGTCAGTCAGCAAGAGCAGGGGGAAGCAGGAATAGCAGGACCTCTAGAGTCCAGCCCCAAATCAGCAGGGAATTCTGCTAAAACTACAAAGCTTCCCTGTTCCCTTTGAGCACACATGCCCAGCAGTATCCCTGAATTTTTACTCCCTTGTCCCACATAAAGTCAGGGCCACCATAGAAGGACACATATATTACGTAAAGGGAAAGTCAATTTTGCATGCAAGGAATTTGAATTTCATTTTCATTTGACTTTTAATATTTCGGAAACATGAGGCCACCACTTTCCCTGGTGCCGCTGTTGATGCAGCGCAAATCAAATGTCCCTGTCAAGCCTACTGGAAACAGAACTTGATGCTCCATGTGTTTTGGGGGACTCCACTCTTCTTTTTCCTGCCCAGTCACAACTGTTCTCATCAGTAGGAGAACACCCCTGCTGCTTTTGGGACTGAATTAGGGAAGGACAGGTGGTGTGAGATAAAAACGAAAAAATAGACGCGTTTCACAGAGTTGCATCCCATGAAAATTTAAGCTGGAAATTGGACTTCAGATCCATTTTTGGCAGGAAGAGGAACCAGGGAGATGGAAGCATTGAAACCTGATTGTCCTGCCATAGGCTTCCTGCTCTCCACGCAAGCTACCGTGAGAGATTAATCCACCAAAGAAAGAAAATGGCCAAAATATGTGCCACAGCCCAGTACTGATGTCTGTGGCAGCTCCAGGCATTCCCTTCACCTCCCTGCCGAGAGTCAGTTTGTTTATAGTGAGAGCCATGCGTGGGGGTGTCTCCATATGAAAAGGAGTGTGAATATTTTTTTTTTTTTCCTAAGAAAAGTGCCCTTAATTTGCATCACATTGTTGGCCAAAATGGTTCTTGCTGGTATCAGCCTGGCCTGTGTTAAGTAAGCCTGGGTGACCTAATGACATCCGTTTGTCCACATCACGGAGAGCAGATCCTGGTGTCCAGCTGCCGGCGGGGGAGGGACACCAGGCTGCTGGGGACACGCAGCCACAGCCCTTCCGACAGGAGTGAGCTCTCCTGTTGTCAGCAAACTAAGCACACTACTCTGCATTTATGGAGGCTGATCCGGCCTCAGGATCCAGTCTGTGGCTTTAAAACACCTACTTTTAAAACACCTAGAGCCATAAAAAAGGACTACACCTTATAACTCAACAGTGCACGTTGGGTCAAAGCAGGTAAAGAGCCTCAGATCGTATTTTGAAGGTTTTTTGCAGATGGGGTTACCAGCTGCCTGCGAAATCATGAAGGCAAATCAAAGGCGACTGCCGAAGGCGCTGAGCTGCGTTGGGAAAACTGGGGAACACAGGAACACGAGGACAAGTGCAGTGCACCCCATCTTTCTACAGGGCATGACCACCTACTTTTCCAGTGGGCAGGGAGCTCAACTCTGGTAGATGTGGAAACGGTCATGGAAAAGTGGATCCCTTCCTCAGGACCATCCTGAGGACATTGCATCCGAGGGCACTGGGGGGGCTGAAGAATCCCAGTTCAGCTATTGTTCTGCTTATTATATCCCTTAAATCATGCTGCCTGCCAAGACTCTGCTCCAGAAGGATACAAGTGACTCGTCCATCTATTTTTAGAGAGGGAAGCAACCATGTTTCTGGGGAGCCTTCCTAAACTGTGGTGGAGGAACCAGCACAATCGCAGGATGAAGAGGTGTCAGGCCGTGTTAGGGCTGTCGCCTCACAGCCTTTTTCTCACGCGCTTCCCACCCTGCCCAGAATAGCGAGCATGAGATGAGGAAGGGCTGCATTCTTCAGCTGGGCGTTAGCTGGCTGGGGAGATCAGGAAAATAATATACAGAGGAGGCCCACGTGATGTAAGGGTCTTCACTTGGGATGGAGAGCCAGAAATTCCTGGTACCAAACCCCGACGGTAACAGTGACTCACAGCGTGATGCTGGGCAGGAAAGAAAGGGTGACAATCCAGCTTCTCTGGAGGACAGCGAGGACTTTGCCATTCCCTTCAGTGCTCGTCTCCTCATTAAAAGGGATAAAATGTTCTAAGGGAAAGGCATGTTGCAACTATGAAGTAATTAGTAACGCTCCTCCTGCTCTTAAATGGCAAGCGGATTTCTTTTTCCCCTCAGAAATTATGTATTTTCTTAGAAAAAAGCACTTGAAATGAAAAAAACTGGTTTAGTTTGTTATGGGCTGGTTTCTTCTTTTGCCGGGGGGAGAGAGGGGGGTGCGTAGGGGGCAGGGTTGAATCTTTTTGGCTAGAGAATAGAGAAAAGCGAGTAGTTTAACATAATAATTAAGTGAAACACAAGACCTTAGAATTCATTACAGGAATGCTATACAAGTTTTTAAATATTTTATATACATAAAAATGTATTTGTATATAGACTATGCACACTATAGAAGATTCACATATATAAAATACAATATTTCACTAAGGTTATGAAACATAGTTACATGCTCAGATATCACTAATGAAAAAACTCAACAAATTAGGACCTGCCACTTATAAAAATATTCCTGCACTATGTTAAGAGGTCTTAAATAGAACATACTCCAGGCTTCTGGGCTCAGATATTTTAATATGTTTTTTTAAAAACAGATTTTAAAAGTCCACAGATTTTGCAAAAAAAGTTAATTACAATTTGCTTCTTCAGATTTCTCTATTTCACGGGTTCTATGAAATTCCCTTTTTCAGCTCAGCGACTGTGTTTTATGTTCTGCTGGCTGAGTCCACACATGAAATGGAATTTATATTTTTATCCATATTATGCTATAGGCCAGTGAGGTTTTTTTGCCATCCTCAAAAATGCAGAGATAAACAAGCTTATCGGGATTATCTTCCTTGTCTAAGAGAGAAAGCATGGAGAGCCGAAATGTTTTATGCTGGAACATTACTCATCAGAAACTCAACAAATTCAGTGGCAAGTAAGATTTCTATTAATATATTTTTATATATATCTATATATACACACACACATACATATATTTATTTATTTATTTTTAAGGCTGTAAAACCAGAGAGGTTCACTGGCAACCTAATCTGCTACAAATTCAACAGCCCGCAATGGGACATCGATTGCATAAGGCGGAGAAAGGTTCAGCCTCCTGTAGCGCTCTTGACCTTGGGCGTTGGAGCAAAAGCAATGCTACTTGGCAGCATCCCCAAACCGCTCCCTTGCAAACCCTCAGGCAACCTGACAGGTCCTTCGGACGGGCTGTCCTGGGATGGATTTCGGGCTGAACATGCTCGGAGTGATGCTGACAGCTCTGATCAAGAGTCAACCCGTGATTAAAGTGAGTGGACCCACCGACAGGACAGACAGACGGGCGTGCGGGATTCCTGTCTTACCCTGCACATCCCGGTGGACTGTTGGGGTAGCTTTGCTTTCATCCAGCTCACAGCCAGACCCTCCTAGGGTTTCCTGGAGCTGCTTATCCAAACAATACGTACTTAATAATGTTTGCATTATTGTCCTACAGGATTACTGGGGCACAGCCTTTAGCCATGAAGCGCGCACACACACAGTCTTGTAGACTTTAAGGCTTCACCAGTGCCGCCAACTCAGCTATTCTGCACGTGAAAAATGTAGGCCTGGATGCACTAATGAAACTGGGAGGGAAGCAGAGAAGAAGCGCCTGTGGGGAGAGTACCCCACGCTGCTTCTGCAGTCTCCCCTGCTCCATGGGACGCTGAGGGATACCATCGGGATGCATCACGGCATCAGTGAAGAACAGTGAAGCCTGAATACAAAGGATGACGCTTGAATACAAAGGGGAAGAGTTTAGACTATTTATTCTACTTAATTGTAAGGCAGTTCGGCTGTTGATTTCCCTGCACCTCCTGCTTAGCAGCTCTGCCCTCGGTGGCCTCTCAGATGCCTTTGGTTGTCCTCAAACCAGGACACTCTCTCCTAGTGGCACTTGCCCTGCCCAAACTAACTTCAACAGGGAGGTCACTCATCAGTTTCTGCTTCTAATTCCTTCGGTGCGACTGTCTTAGTGTCGGTGGCATCACAGGGTTTAACTGAGCAGAATTAAGGCCATGAACGTCAACCGTTCTTATTCAAAATGTGCAGTGGTTATGAAAGCAGTAAGCTGCGGTGCGGGTACGGTACACGTGCGCTAGATCAAGCGCAGAGAGAAACGATGTGATCCAACGAACGCGCCCAGCCATTGCACGTAACTGACAACTGCTCAAATAATTAATGGAGTGAAATAACAAGAGGATCAAACCCAATTCAAAATGACAGAGTCACGAAATGACAACTAAACCATATACAAACTGCCAGGGCAAAGAGATCTAAAGGGAAGATCTCGGTGGAGGGCGTAGGGAAGCATCAACTACTGGGGAAATTCCTTCAGCCCCTGAGGGACATTTTGTGAGTATGTGTACGTACACGCGCCTGTTCCCAGCCACGTGGTGTCTGCAATGCAGCAAACTTTGTGCTGTGTCATGCAGACAAAGAATTAACCCTCTTCAAGGCAGGGCTATTAAGTGGGTGGTTACCTCACTGAAATCCCTTAGCGCCCACCCCAGGGACTGGGAGGGGAGCAGAGACACAGACAAAACACATCACTCATGGGTCTCATTCCTTTGCGTATCAGAAAAAAATTGTGGAGGGTTTACAGTCTTTTAATTTACGTATTTCTTACTTAATACTTAAAAACTCCTCCAAAACAGTCAATACTTTCTTGTCCTCAGTACGCAGTGACCAGACCAGTGCCAAAGCCCTACTAGCGATGCCAACGCCACTCGAGGTTGCTCTCGTCTGGCACTTGACACCCCTTGGCTCGCAGTTACCTCAGCCCCGTTTCCTTCTGCCTGGCTCCGAGTGCTCCCATCGAGGACAGCAAGGAGCAGCGGGCTGCCAACTGCCCCACGTGCGCCCACATTTCAGTGCCTGCCATGTTACACGAAGGGCTGGATTCTTCCCCATGGCCAACGTCGCCATCTGATACACCCCCAGAGCTCAACCACTCCGTGGCTGCTGCCCCGAGCAAAACTTAATCCTTAGAGCTCCCCACTCCTTACTAGTATGTGTCTGTCACTGATCCCAGCTGTCAAATGCATGGATTAAATGTCAACAAGCTCTCCATAATTGACATTAATACTGGGAATGCTGAGCTGGGGACATGCCTCCTAGGCCGCCCGGCTCCCCAGATGCAAGTCATCCTGTAGCACTGCTCAGCGCTCACCATGCATTCCCGCAGACCCCCTGGTGCTTTGAACAACCCCTCTACAAAGTCAGCAGGGAACAATACTGGAGATAGTTGAAAACAGAAATAAGACATTAGCAACTGCTCTTTGCTATTAAAAAGGAGGAGGACGGGATGGAGCATGAGCAAGTCTCAGGACTGGATACAACAGCTCTCTCAGACTTCAGGGGCTGGAACACTTGTGTATAATTTCAGGCTTGCAGGATTTTAACAGTAGATATTTATTTTTTAAACGTCTAACTGCTATACCTTATCACTCAGTGCATCTCCAGCGGGTCTCAAATGCATTACAGTGCCCGGCGCTGCTCTTGGCAGCCTCTGGCTCTATTTCCATTAGCAAATTGTGCAGCACAATAGGAGCAGGTCTGGAGAGAAAACAGCTGGTGCCCAGAACCCAGGACAACCCATCCGCTCCTTTCAGGGCCCTCTCCGGAGCAGCTCTGGCCCCACAGCCATTAACCATTAGCAGCTGGGATGCACTCAGAGCGCCATCTTTCCTGTCATTGCTACCCAAAAGGTATCTAGCGGGTGCAAATGAAGTACAGGGAGTGAGGATAACTAGAAGATTTGCACTCCTAATTCAAGCTGAAGTAGAATGCTAGAGTAGATAATCCCTCTCTTTCACAGAAACGAACATTTTTCCTGACTTTATTTCTCCTGTGACTTCTTTTGCTTTGCCTTTCTCCTCCCTTTTTCATTCTGCTGCCCACCTCTGCTCTTTGGCATGATACCACAATACCGTACCCAAAGCAGTTTCCTGGCTCCCTCATTCAGTCTGCCCGTTGGCATGGGACCCATCCCACTATTTTTTCTTCTTGATCAATCCCCCCTTTACCTCTAAGCAGGTGGACATTCCCAGAAGATGCCAGAATGACAGTTCAGATGCTTAATGCTTTAACTCTCTGGAAAACTCTCGGCTTTTGCATATTGCCTGCAGTCTGCATAATCTTGAACCATAAGTAGGATGAAGGAATCACTGATTTTCTAAGGGACTACCCGCTCAAAGATGGAAACAGATAACATTGACTGGTTTGAGCTGTGAAATTACCACCTGTAAGCTGTAGCTCATCAGTCTTTGAGGGGGGAGCTCTCATTTAGGACTAAAGGGGAAGAGGATTGCTGCTGCTCAGTCCTTGCTGGACGGGGAGGCAGTTCAGTATCTGCAGGGTGGATTCCTACCATCAGCAAACTCCCAGCTCTCCTGGGTCTAACACCCCTCGCCCCGTCAGTCAAAAGGTACAAGGGGGTAGTCTTGCCCCACAGAATTAGGAATCACGGGTTGCACTCCTGCAGCCTAACCGCTGCTCCCTGTGGGAATAGAGATTACTCTTATCCCAAGGGCTTAGCAGAACTTCTGTATCTGCCATTTTCACATGCTTTCAGGAGGACATTTTGCGTCACTCATAGCTGCTGTTCTCCTCTTTTGTTAGGCTATTCTCTCAGGATTTATATGGTGTGTAGAAGTTTTGTTTCACATCACAATGTGTTTACGTGCAGGTCAGGAAATTCATCAGCCAACTGTCTGAACAATTAAAACAATTTTGGCCAGCCTGGCTTCGCTTTGATTCTGGGTTTGGGTTTGTCATGACTCATCTAGCTCATGTTGCTATCAACGCTATTGACCACAGCTCCCTCAAGAGGGGCAGCGCATCCGGGCTCACCAAAGAGCTGCCGAGTACTACCCTCATGTTCTGTACAAATGGTTGCTGTTTGTTACCACCCGGTGAAAGCATCTTCTCTAATGATCAACTTTGCCTTCATCTAGGGAGCTGTTCTGCTCCTTCACATGCCCCTTAATCCCCTCACTTGAAGCAACCCAGTTTGTCAAATTAGGCTGGAGGACAGAAGACGCCTTGTCTGAATCTGGCTTAATCCACGCACAGTTTGGGTCACACGGCGTTTATCAACAAGCACTTGGTTGTTGACAAAATCAGCACGAAGCAGAGCAGGAGGGTCAGGCTCTCTGCTGGGACCGGGCTTTGCCAGAACTGCTGCTGCCCTCAGCTGCCTGCGGAGCTGCCGGGGCCGGGGCCAAGGCTGCGCGTTGCACAGGCACCGGCCAGGTGTGAGGGCAAGCGCTGAGCTCCTGCTCCTCCACACCCGGCACATCCCAGAGCTCTGACCCCAGCCAGGCGCTCACTGCGCCTTTCTACTCAAGTTCCTGAACATAATGCTTCTCTACATTCATAAGAAAATGGGGAGCCAGACTCTTGCCAGCAGTGCCCACTGACGGTACAGGGGGAAATGGGCGCAAATTGATTAACGTGTCCATCTGAACACAAGAAAACACTAATTTTTTTTTTCCTGTGAGGGTGGTCAAATGCTGGCACAGGTTGCCCGGAGAGGTTATGGAGTCTACATCCGTGGAGATGTTCAAAACCCAACCGGACATGGGCAACCTGCTCTCATTGACCTTAAGGGGGTTGGACTAGATGATCTCAAGAGGTTCCTTCCAAATTAAACAATTCCGTAATTATATATTAAGCATTAGACAATAATACTAAGCATTATATAAAAGCAGATATTGCTGAAAGCCTCTCATTAAATAGGTAAAACCATCAACCCTAAATGTTTGCAGTATTTTAAGTGTAATCCAAAGATGTCTCTTCTGTCCTGCACGTCACCAAAGAAACAAACATACCTTTTTTACAACTCCTGTAGTGGCCACGATGGTCTCTGCTCCTTCTACGGTCTTGTTTGCCACTGTGTTCACACTGGCTACTACTGCTTCTCCCACCACATTGGCCTGCTCTTTGGTCTTCTCAGCAACTGCGATTTCAACAAAAGCAGAAAGTCAATGAGCCAGGCACTGCCAAAAGGCTGCCAAATTCACTGGAACCGATTGCAAATGATTGCACCAAGGTAAGAGAAGAAGTCGGCCCTGGTACAGTCCTTTTTTGGATTTTTTTATATGAGATCACATCTGATTTTAGATCGTCTGTGTGAGGGTTTCGTCTGACTCAAAATGCTGCTCAGAAAGCAGCACTGCAGCCTGTCAGTCTTTGTGGGCAATTGGACAATGAAAAATTCACTGTAAGATGTTAAGAGACAGTTGTGCAAATAAGGTATTTCACATTGCAGACCGCGTATGACCTCTCCAGGTACCTTCTGTTGGATTTAATACACTTGGGTAGAAAAAAAAAAGGTAATTCAGACATGAAATTCTCCAGGGAAAGGATCCATTAATCTCTCTTCAAGGCAGTCCAGACAGCTGCCCTGCCTTGGAGCTTGGGATACCTAGAAGGATCCCTTAGGGTCCCTGACTCTGCGACTGCCAGAGAGGCGTCTCCCAAAGGCCACAGTTTTGGCCCGACGGGACCCGATGCAAGTAAATCCTCTCTGCATGCTGGGCAGCACTCTAGGCATTGTGAAATGTCTAAATTGCTGTGAATTATCCGAGCCTGCCAAGTAACATTTGTTAGATTGGTTTTGACCTGCTCTACTGATTAAATATTTTCTCCCATCCATGCGGACTGCAAATGCCAGACCCTGACCCATCGCTCCTGGCAAGCATTCTCCATTCATCAAATGGAAGGTCACGCAGATCAGCGGTATCCCCCAGAGACCTGCCATTTGGCAGGAACGATGGCCTTATCAAGAGGTCCAGCAACACATCACAGATTTCCACATCCCTCTCAGGGCTGTGCTCTTACCTGAGGTCACGCTTTGCACTACGCCTTCCTTGGTTTTGGTACCTGTGAAAGGAAACACACGGTCCATCAGTGCTGCCTGGCAAAGAACCCCCTCGTTGCTGGACATGGAGAACTTTCTGTTCTTACTAGGTGCGGTGGGGACCTGTGGGGCCAGCACCTCCTGCTAAGACATAGGCCATTCGTAGAGCTGTCAGTAGGGACCAGCTTCCTTCCCAATAAAGTCAATGAGTCCCTTTTTGTCAGGAGCTGGAGAACTTCAACCACAATTTGTCTGGAGATGTCTAGACTTGGAAAATCTTGATCATACCATGCTGAAGTATGAAGAATTGCCCCTGGAATATTTCCAAAATGAAAAGAACAGTTGAGTGGAACTAAATCAATGTTAAGCTAATTGTAAAAATGAATGTCACCTGGTAAAATCTCACTTACTTCAGCCTTTCAAGATAAGGAGTCACATCTGTGACTCTCCCCTGCCTTTCAGCAGGATACTTGGCCACAGTGGTCATTTAAAGCTTCATTCTATACCTCTAGTAAAGACTCTTGAGGCTGAATTTACAGAACCACCACGCACCTACCACATACCTACTTACTAGATTCCCATTTTGGTGCCTACAGCCTAGGCTGTAAGTGCCTGCTCACAGCGATACACAGAATACAGATGTTTTTATCTCAAATTATGAAAGTATGCCACATGTATGCATACATTGTAATTTATCTTGCTGTTCTGAAGGCATTAAAGCTAACAGGATGTGAGGACATTCAGTTCACAACACAAGTAGCCCTTAAGGAATAATTAACCTCTGCAGTTTTCCTTCAAGCTTGAAATGACCTGCTACACATCCCTTCCACTTGTATACTGCAGCACGTATGTTAAATCATACGCTAGATGGGCAGCCCCCACAGAAACTAGATGCTTTTTCACGTTCCAAAAATAAAAGATCAAATGTGTCTCTGCTGGAAGTTAAATAAACACGTGCCAAAAGCTTCCACTGGTCCCAGTTACTGTATTTTGTAAATCAGCTGCACCTGTAAGTTTCCCATACTGATACAACAACGGGATTTTTATGGCAAACCGTCCAAATGACAGAAATAGAGATGCAGGCAGATCTTTAACTCCAGAGGTACTGGAGCATGCATGGGTGTGGTGGGAGAAATCAGCTACAAACCACATCACCTTCTCATTAGCAGCCTGAAAAGCGAAACAGGTGCAGCGCCCTGATAACCACAGATCCAGCCCAGCTCTGTTCTGCCTGGCACACGTTATGTATTATTGAATGTAAATCTCAATCGTTGATTTATTTTGGTGTTTGTAACGGTTGCCTGGAGCAGAACAAAGCTGTTCTACTACAATATGCCCTCAACATTTCACTCCACCCTCCCAAACTCTGTTAAAACTGAAGAGATGAAATCTTTGTACTTTATACTTGTTTTTGCTGTAAACTGAAATTCCTAATGATGCATACGATCCTTGTGCTGCTGTAAACTGGATTTAATAACGATGCTGATGACATACATACAAATGTGTGCAGAAGCACAGCAGTGAGCAGAGCAGATACCAGTCTCAAGCCATCAAGGTGGGCTTCTGAACGGGCCAAACGCCCACAGCCCAGCTCAGCCCCCATCCTGCTTCAGTTTCCCTCCCGGTGCCATTGCAATAAAAGACTGCCACTATATTGATATGACATACAAGATCTTCTAACATCAGACACAGATGTTCAAGCTTAGCCCTCCTGTGCTGTGTTTTGGTACAAGAGCAGATTTTAGGTAAGCAAAGTATATAATTTGCCGTACTAGCCTTGCATATGTTTCAGTTTTGCAGCAAACGGGCATAGTGAGACAAGAGCTGTACCTCGGTGTATTTTTTTTACCAGACTTTTGATTTAAGATGACTATCTGGGCTCAATTCTTTTGCAGGGGGAGGGGAGTGGGTGGGTGCCAAAATTTTCTGCTGGAAAATAATTCCAGAAAGGAGGGATGTGAGTAGAAGGAAATTACCCGAATCCATTTGAGGACAGAGGCGATGGCGGTGGGAAGTGCCACCGCTGGGGAGACCTGGCCTCATCTTCCTAACCGGGTCTCCTAACCACACCCCATGACTCAGGCTCAGCATCCATCATGCACCACACGGAATCTGACCTTCCGCCGCGTACCCTTGCCGGCAACCCGCATCTGTTGAATCAGAAAGCAATCACCTGATGCTCAATCTCATTTCGCTCATTAGTCCTTGCCTGCAGCTTGTGTACACAGAATTAAAAGTTCATGCATCCTGCCTTTTCTGAGAGCTGAGAGTCATCTGTAATAGCTTAAGTATTGCCAGGGTGCAACCAAGGTGGCGGAGCGCTGTGCGGTGGGAGAAGAGCTGTGGTAGAAAAGGACATTATGCTGTGCTATAAATCCTGCGGGAGTTCCTGCTGGAGTCACTTCGTTTAAGCAGAGCTCGGTGCGTCGGGGCTTTCTGCGACATGCATGATTGAAAGCTGTTCCGGAAAACTAGAAGGGCATTCTTTGTCGAGGCTTCCTGAACTATAGTATTAAACAGTATTAATGACCTTATACTCAATACTCCGCTGCAGCTTTGCATTAACTTCATTAATTTCAGCATCATCTATCCCCCTATTTAAACCAAATAAAAAAGGCAGCCCATTGAAACAACTTCTGGATACACATTAACCATGCACAAACCCACAGCCCCTTCGGTATACCCAGAGGCTCTTACAACTTGGAGAGCAGACTGTGAGTTCACTGAGCGCAGAGACGGCCCATGCTAGAGGATTTCTCTCTCTTTTCGTGCACCCTCTTTTCTACCCTACGCGTTCAGCAAGCGGGGCAGGAGCACCCCACGCTCGTGACTCCCCGGGCGATGGCAGCATCTGTAACCAGCCAGGCTGTGGCCCGCATTGCAGCGCTAGCACGGCAGGGAGGCACCTCGGGCGCGGGTTGTGGGACCTGAACCCGCGTGGCTCAGGGAGGAGGGATGAGGTGGCCATGGAGCCCCGACGACACTGTCTGCTCCAGACGGGTGCCTCTGCATCGGCATGTTTTTTCTCCTGGGGCGGCAGCAAGTGGCTCACCAGATGTGGTTGTTGCGCCCAGACATCTGGAATCCTCCTCGGAGAGTCAGTGATGAGTTAGCACAAGCCTGAATAAAAGCCAGGGATCCACTTAATCCATCCTAGGCTTTGGGATCCCCCCCTCACCCTCCACCCCTCACTTTCCTGACTTTCTGAAAAGACCCTCAAGCTTTAATACAAGTATTATTTTCTCCTAGCATCCAAAACTTCAGGCTGAGTCACGTAAGGCTCCAGCCCAAGCTGCTGGGATAGGGCTCTGCAAAGGAAGCAGCAAGGAAGGAACAGCTCAGGGGTCTGATTAACCCTTCATGTGTCACAGAGCGAGAAAAGGTGGCACAGACAACATACTAATCACTCCAGTTTTAATTGATATACCAGGCCTCCACCTTCTCTACTTAAAAATCAATTCTCTGAGTTAATCAGCATCTGGCCTTTACTCTTCCTGCCTGTGAAAGACTGAATATTCCCCAAAGGGCTGAGCATCCCCCAGCGCACAGCAGGAACTGAATTCCCCCCAAGGCAAAGCACTATCCAGTGTATGACAGGGCAGGAATTGGTGGCACACCAAAAAACCCAATGAGCCAAAACAAAAAAGGAAAAGGAGAAAGCGCGTCATCTTCACCTTGATCCTTATTTAATCCTCATTCAGAGATTTAGGTTTTAAGAAGGTTTTTAGAAAACTTTATTGAAAAGGTTAGAGTCTCATGAGCAGACTCTGTACCTCATGGCTGTGCAGAAATGAAAACAGGTCACACTATGGAAACGTACAACACGACTGAACAGAGATGTGAGGAATTATGTATAAAAATTTGGAACAATCCTTTCTAACATCGCTCAAATCAGGATGCAGCCGGAGCAGTAGGGGTGCCACAACTTGGCACCCAGAGGTGACGTTTCACAGGCTGGTGTTTCACTTACTGTGGGTAGTTTAATTATTTACAGGGATGCTGTTTACCTTTTTTCTTGCGAGTCAGCTTCAAATTGAAATATGAACTGTTACATACGTTCACTCACAGCATGCCAATACTTGCGCATTTAAAATTTCAGGATGAAGACGTTACCAGATCTGCTGCACGTAAAATTTGTATTTCATTTGTAATTTACAAATACACATCAGTAGCTATATAACTGTTTTAAATATGGTAGCTACATCCAGCTGCAGATGTTGCAGCATGACAGCAGGAAGAGCTTGCATGTAAACTTTCCTACTAAAAAAAAAAAAAAAGCCCCTCACTCCCACATCTAGCAAACATAAAAAGCTGTGTGAACCGCAGTAAGCAGCACCGAGGCAATCAGTCTTGGGAACCTAAAACTCCACAGATTTTACAGTATCTGGAATATCTGACCATCCAGCCATATAATTATATGCGCTAGGTAGTGGAGATCCCGGACTTCGAGGGTGACCTTGAAGGGGGGGGTGGGATCTGAAACAGCGCATTAGCTGTGAGAGGTCTCCAGGACAGCAGGCGGGCTGTTTTCCAGATCCCATCCTATAGGCAAAACAAATCTGGGATTAACCTGTGCATGAGGAATGAAACAGGTTGGTGATGAGGAGAAGGATTTCAGGTTAAAACAGTATGTTTGTGGGGAAAGAGATGCATCCTGCAACCCTCACTTAATAACGCTGCTGGTTCCTCTCGGGGACCTCCTCAGCCTGTCTCTCGCAGGCTGGAGGTGAGGTGGAGATGAGCAGTGCTTGGATGCTTGGAGGGTGACTGACTCACCCTGCAAACAATCAGTGAACAGTCATAACAAAATCTTCCACCTGGGCATACGCTCTTTAACATTGCTTTAGTTCTGCCTCCCCTGAAGCAGTGGCTGTTTCTATGTTGAATGTGCAGTTGGGGAAACTGAGGCACAGGGAGGATAAGGCACCCCAGGCTCACACAGCCACTCTGTGACAGAGCTGAGGAGGTTATCCAGACCTCCCGCAGTTCACTCCCAAGCTTTAGCCACGGTATAATTCCCCCAGACTTTCTTAGAGACAATCTATGCCGCAGTTCATGCTCAAACGTAGGTTGAAAATAGTTGTCTCTTACCTACATACATCACCCCTTCTTTGGTCTTCTCTGCAGCCTCCGTCACTCCCTGCTTGGTCTTTTCTGCAGCAGCCACCACACCTTCTTTAGCAATGGAGAAACCTTTCTTAAAGACATCCATTCCTGTTGCTTGCTAGGGTATTACCTGGATGCTCCGAGTGAGGGACAGCAGCAGAAAGCACCTGCAGACTGGCACTGCAATGTGCAGCCTCTCCTCGGCCGATACTCGGTTTCCCTGCCAGTCTCTGCCTTTGCTCCTACTCCTCCGCTGGATGAAGGCAGTGTGGCAAACCTCACAGCCTTTGCCGGCTCTTATTGATGAAGTGCACTGCAGTGTAGCCAATGCCTGTGAACAGCTGATACTGAAATATTAATGATATGGATCCGCTTGGGAAGATTTAAGAAGGGAGGGGGAGAGGAGAAGGAGGAGGAGGACATCGGTAGGTAAGGGACTGTCTGGAAAATTTCCAGACAGATAAAGCTTTTAAAATATGCTGCAATGCTCGCACTCAAGGATGCTCTCATGTGAAAAGGGAGACGTTTTATCTGAAGAGCTGAGTTCCTGAAAGGGCATCTCCCTGAGGCTGCAGCAGGAGGTAAACACAAGCTCTCCTGGGTTCCCAGGGGCTGGAGAGCGTGTAAAAGCTGGTAACGTTTGTGGCAAACAAACAGGGTTAGGTTTCTTGGTCTGGCAGTTACCAGAACCCATCCTGCACAAAACCCTAACAAGAACATTATTTCTAGTAAATACCGTGAGAAAGCTAGAGCTTGGTGCTCAAGCGAAGGGAGCTGGAAGCCCCGCTTGTCATGTTTGTCAGGTCTGAAGTTGGCCCCTCAAGGCATTAAGTATAAATTACAGGTTTTGGTCAGCTGCACATCCCGTTACAATAGTTCGTTTCTGAAAAATCAGATGCCTGTTGGGGGAAATCCTGTTTCCTATTTGTTTCTCTGAGCTGCTGTGGACAGAGCTCCGCCGCCACAGAGCGAGATGCTGTTTTACACTGACGCCATGGCTCACGTCAGAGGTCTGTGCCGCAGAAAATCAGCCGGCTGAGAACTGACTGGGGAAATCTTACAGTTTGCAGAGAGGACCCATCCAGCCTCAAGGCCTCACTAGCAAAAAAATACCAAAACGTATCATCGTTAATCACAGTAGGATCTCCTAATGTGCTTAATGTTAAACTCAAGATAATAGTTTTCTGAAGTAGATTCTGAGTGGCCCAAATCAGCTGCCATCCCACTAGCACAAACTGAAATTCAACGAAAGCACCTGTGAAAGCAATTGCTGGTGCAACAAGGTGATTATTTATTTTTATTATTGTTTAATGGTGCCATATCTGAGACTACGGAAGCCATGGAGCAGTGGTCTGAGCACAAACCCTGGCCAGCTTTGGCTGCTTTTCCTTACCAGGCAAACAAACAGAACATGAACTTCAGAGGTTTAACTGCGCTATGGGAGGGTAGCACACCGTAACGTCATGAAGTGTAGTGGTCCGTGAGCCACTGCTGCCGCAAGTTATCAGCTTGGAAGGGTCAGATGGGGAACCACCACGAAGAAAAGACAAAAGTCCAAAGAAAAAAATGACATGTCTGCACATACATGCAGACGTGTACACAAACACAGTTCTTACTATGCAAGTAAGCTTATTTCTTTAGTTTTTGGGAGCATTTTTTTACTCCATACTGAAACAATTGAAAGGCTGTTGGTCTGAAAAATAACATACAGATTCTTTAACCTTTTTCGCACAAATGGGTCCTCTTACTTATAAATGAAGAACAAATTTCCATTTGAATGCAGAGTAGCCAGATCTCTGACAGACTAATAAATGTATCAACTGTTAATTAGAAAAAGTGCAAGATTCAGAGGACGGCCATCATGACATACCAATTATTATAAAAGCTCTCGTTGCTCTAGACAGTTGCAGCAAGGAGTGAAAAAAGGTTTTTCTTACCATTTTTCAAAATTTCCTTTAGGTGGCTGATTGGCTGCTATCCAAGGTGCATGGCTGGGGTTCATTTCTGCTCCCAGTATATTCTTAAACTGAAGATTTAGGTGTCGTATTGTATCATACGACCAGTGGTTTAAGCTCGCTGCTCTCAGAGTCGGTTGCAAAACTCCCATTGATTTCATTAGGCACAGGGCAGGAGTCTTGTTTTTACTGCATTCGGTAAAAAGTGAATTTGCCATCTTTGGGAATTGCTACCCGGCCCATTTCCTTTTGCACTAGGCTTTCAAAGAGCATTAAAGCAGAGCACAGCGCTTGCCAGGGTTGTGGGTTTTCAGGAGAACGCCTAGGCCTGATAAGGCTGAGTGAGAAGCGTATTTTGATTTTGTTAAGTTCTTGTTCTGCATTGTGATTTGTACAATTGAATCCTACATAATTTGCATTGCTATAAAAGGTAATAAATACATGAAATATCAAGCCATGCTGGGATGTGAAACATGAATCATCACCAGATTGAATTAGCCAGTACTCGAGAGGGATACTCCTTTCCTGCCTTTTCCTCTCCCGGTGACCTTCAGAAAGAGCTCACAAGAGGCATTTAAATGCCCTTGGATCGCTCCCAAGGCAGCAGGCAGTTTGCACAGGCATTGTTTTACCTTGAAACCCTTTTAGGAATGCTTTGGACTCAGGACAACATCGTAGGTGATCTATATAGGGCAAGCATCAATAACGGCTCCTGAACGTTTGCCGCCCCATGGCAACTGTGGTACCCTATTTCTATTCTAAGCAGAGGATTCAGTTCTGATTTGTTGCCAATCCTGCCTCGGACAAACCTAACAAAAGGAGTTAATGTAAGCAACCTTGGCTTTCAGATTTTGCGAGGATCTTAACTTTGTGCCCAAAACCCAATATTTCCCTTAAATTAGATAACATTATCAGCAGCTAAAGAGAAGCTCCTCCAGTGGGCAATTCAGAGAACCCAAGTTCCCATCTCTCCTGGCTGCAACGTCTTTTTCTCTGTTATCTACCTTGGGACACTGGGGAGAAATCGGTTAAATTAGACATTAAGTTCCCCTTTTTTTTTTCTATTGTGTTGCATCCATATCACTTTGTAAACAAATTTGTATCTCACAAACATTTAGCCGACCTGCATAATACCAAAAGAAAGCCTCGTCTTGATTTGTGCAATGACAAACCATCCAACTGTTCTTCATTTAAAGAATTCTGGCTGCTCAGGCTTCTTCATTGAGTCTCTTGCTGCATAACACCATAGTTTCTGGAGAGTCTCGAAGGTTGCGGTCCCCCACGTGCCTACGCCTCTCTCGGGTGTTGGTGGCTAATACCTGGAAAGAGGCCTGTGCAATGCCTGCCAGTAATTCTGGAACATGAACAAGACAAGTCTAACTCAAGTCTTCCTATTCCCAAAGCTCAGATGCAAGGGAAAAAAAAACAAAACAAAACAAAGCAGAAATCAAGATTCCCTGCCCTCTACTGCCTGACTTGTCTCTGTGTCTGCAACAGGTTAAAACAGGATTATATTTAATTTCTGTCTCTTCCCTCTATTAATTTTTCTAATTTCAACAAAACCTTAACCTCATCCTTTAATGGTGAATTTACGGTGGAGACTATCAGCCGACAAAGTCATCTCGCCGGATGAAAGGAGCAGGATTCGGTCATATTGTATTGAAGTATTTAAATGGTGCCTGACGTTTGAAAGACAGGTAAGGAAAGGAAAGACAGACTGCTTTTGTGGCTGATAAATATCCTCTGTTCAGGAAGTTTTTGTATGGAGAATAACATTAACATTAACAGGATCAAACCTTGCACTATATAAACAGAAATCCTCCCTCTCTCTCCATTTATGAAAACTTCAAAATGCCGAAAGGAGAACTGTCTCAGACTGTTCATTTCCATGCCCTAAAAAAAACAAGCAGTTCTGTCTGACATCCTCTTTTGGCAAACAGTTTAGGACTTGCATCCCTGCATGTACGTTTGCATAGTTAATGAGTAATTTCCTTTGCCAGGGAAGGAACAGCGTGAAGGCTGACGGACGAGCCATTTTTAAGGCATACGTACAGCGAGCAGAGTGCTGCCAGCACAGCACCCAGGAGTCTTTCGTGACTGATCTCCGCCACTGAATATCATTGATAGCTTTTGAACAAACTAATAAAAATATAGTCAACAAGAATTCATCTTCCTCCTCTGAAGGAGAGACCACTGAAAGGAACCCTTCCGAGCCCAGCAGCCCCTCTCCCGACACCCCTCTCCCTGTGCTCCCCTTCTTCTCCGGAGCTGCCGCACAGGCACGTGTGCGCATCGGCAGCCGGCAGGGAATGAGACAGCATTTTCTGAAAACCAATGCCTAATGAGAAGTTACCCCTTGCTGGGCGGCTAGCAACAAAACTGTCCTATTCATCCGCCCAGACATAAAAAACCTTTCAGCTATTCAGTCTGCTTCAGAGACTTAGAGCTGGGATATACGAATCTAAAGCAACACATGCTTATCAAAATAATGCCCACATGCTTACTAAAACAATTCCAGCTTTTCTTGGCTTTTAAAACATTTTTCCAAGGCTTTTTTTTTCTTTTTCTTTTAAATACACAATTACAGACTTAAATTCAGAATCTAAGAGCGTTATGGAGAAGGCAGTGAATCTGGGAAGATACGAAGCAAAAAAAAATCTGAATCTATTAATTGAAAATTTAATTTCTAAGGGCTCTTTCTCCAGTGAGACACTGACTGGAATAGCCAGCGCATTTGCTTTCCAAATCCGTACAAGCCATTTATCAGGTGTATTGTTTGGCACTGTTTACCCTGTGCTCACCCACCTCCTACCCATCTGCGGCTGCAGGCCTCTGGCTCCAAACAAACTGAACGGGTCCACGATGAGATTTTACATCTTACACAGATTATCCAAAAGACTTGATTATGGAATTGCAAACGGGACATTGAATTTTCAGGGCACGCAACACTGGAGGGGGTTAACATTGCTGTGTTTAATGGAAATGGTTATAATTACAAGGCAAAAGTAGTTTGAAGCCTGGAGACTAGTTTGAAGAGATTGAAGAAGTATTTCTCAAATACCTGGGGAAAAAGCTTTTTCATGAATAAGGGCACAGGAAAAAAAAGCCACTAATGACTGGGGACCAAGAGTGGAGAAACAGTATCTGTCACCTGTCAAATTTAGTTGCCAAAACAAAGAGCGAGTGAGGTGGGTTTTTTTGGCTAGCTGTTCTGAGAACCACTAGAAGCTTCTGAGAAGTATCTGGGCAGCTCCAAACATCTCCGCACTGCTATTATCATGTCACTTACTAATAGGGTTTCAAGTATACTTTTGGAGTAACAGCTGCTTCCAAGTAATTTTGCAAACTATGTTTTAAGTTTGATTTCTCTCACCCATTTTTTCCATTCCAGCAATGGTACCCAGCTCCGTAAGGTACACCAAGCCTAAAGCAGGCAACTGAAAAGTGAGTACCTCTCTATTGATGTTAGTTGGTCTTTCTCATCTAGAAGGTACCTCCTAGAAGAGATTGACCTCAGACAGCAGTGAGCAAATCATTACAGCAAGTGACCTTGTATGTCTGTTCTCCCTGGTTCCATGAGGCAAAGCTGTGGTGTATCTTGTTCCTAAAAAGGTACACTCCTCATGCCTGTTCCTCTACAGATGTTAAGGCAAGAAAACTTACAAATCAGTCTGTCACTAAATCTAATGTTATGAAGCAACAGTATAACCTGAATATGTTATTCAGACACCCCAAATCAGAACAGCTATTAGACAGAAACTTTAACTAGTGCTTAGTAAGGAGGATTCTTTGAATAATTCACGCCTTCCATGTGTTCATGGCAGCACCCTATGCTATGCCCATCACAAGGAAAGAGACGTCAGTCCACAGCCATGCTCAATATTTTAACATCTTTCGTAACTGCTACCAAAAAATCATGCTAAATTATTAACTTGCAAATGGCTGAACAATCTGTGCCTCCCCATTGCTGCACTGGTCGGCAGCATCACTGCAAAAGCACAGAGAACGGGTTCTTGCACCTGAAGGAGCAGCAGATGTTCCGAGCCAGGAGGACGGCAGAAAACATCGCCCCATCTCTTGGGAGGTATCACACCCACAAGGAATAAAGGTTTAATGGATGAGTTAAGACTAAGGTATATATTGAAAGACAAGTCCAAAGGGTTTGGAAGTAGGTCACAAGTGGGACAACTTCAATACCTGTAGCACAAAAATCACTTTTCTGCAAGCCACGATCACACAGCAGTTCAGATTATAAACCTGTTTGGTTTGTCTCATGTTTGTTTCAGTTCCCTTCCAATAATAGATCCTATTAAGTAAACAAACATAATGCTTAGGTCACATGCAGTTACTTGGAAGAAAGGCACATTTATATGTGAAACACGGCACATAAAATATTCACACATTAACACATGTTATAGCAGGATGCACACAATTCTGAAATAAAAGCAGCAGGAAGGAACCGGGGGGGTTGCTTATTTCTTTCAGTCTTCAGTCCAGAATTTGTGATTTCATCTCCCTGGAGAAGTGATGACAAGAGCAAGAGCACATTTTGCCCTTAAAATTATCAGAATCTCTCTCTGTTTTGCCCCACGTGCCACTGTCGCTGCCCTAGGGCTTAATTGCTCTTACACAGCGGAGTCCGTCACAGGTCAGTACGGGCAATTCTGCAGTTTTCTAGGTTCTTCCATTAAGCGTAAAAGAGGGGCAAATCAGAAGGAGAGGGGTCCAGATCCAACCAGTGATAAGGGGATGCAAATCCATGGCCTTTCAAAATCCTAGAGAGATTTTCTCCTCTATTTTTCAGCTGGCACTGGAATGTCTCCAAAAAACCTTTACATTTAATGCTCTGCAGGGCGTGCTCAACTTTGGGCTGCGCATCTCACCATTCAAACCGAGACATGATCTAGCAGCCCTGCACCAGAATTCCCAACTGTTTTGTCAGCGGAGCGTCATCCTCCCTCATTTTATTCTTAAAAATGTCAGGGCACACCACCCTGCAAGACAGCGAGAAAAGAAATACAGTTTATGACAGCAACAAAACTAAAAGCAGCACCACCAAGTAAAGCAAAACCAGTAAGAAAACTACATCCAACCTCCTCAGCCTTTTTTTTGTTATTTATTATTAGGATGTGGTGACAGAGGTAGCTCTTGACAGCAGCTCTTGGCATGTGTTTTTTCATGACCTAATTAAAAATGTGCAGGAAAAAAAATCAGGCGTGAGATCCAGAGATCACAATGCAAACAGACATTCTTAAAAATGCTTAATAATCTTGACCTCTCTGAAGGGCGAAATCATGAAAATCTTCCACTTTGATGGGAACAGAGTATGATTCACAGAGCTGCTTTGCAAAAGCCACACAAAAATGGACGTTTGTAAACTCTTTTTTGCTGTGCATTTACTCTGAACCCCTTAACACCCATAATTTGTTGTTGTCACAGATGGAAATATTTGGCACAGTTATGATTTAGCAGCAATTCAAAATTCATTAATGATTTGAGGTACATTAAGAGGTTGAATTTTAGCAGCACTTAATCATTAACTGATTTAAGGATTTACAAGATGATCTAACAAAATAATTGAGCGACTTGACTAGAGATTCGAAAATGGCAAAATTCACATTAACTTACTATAAGTTATCCCAAAGCAATACATACACATATGATCACAAGCACACGCCACTCAAGGGGTCGCACACACCAGCCCCCCCGAGGTTTTATCTGCTGGGACCAAAGGTCCTTTCGCAACGGGCAACTCCAATGAGCCCACGGGTACCTCTTAACATGCGCACAAATACTTGGATCCAGTAAAACATGAGAACATCCGCACTCATAAGGGCTAATGCGTATATAGAGAGGTGGGTGAAAGAGAGGCTGTATAGGCTGTAGTTTAAGTTTCCCTCTTTGAGTTTGGAGTAAATACTCGTGCTACATTGGCATTCCTCAACTGAGACTCAAGGGGGGGTCAACTCACCTTGGCCTTTTGATCCTGGAGGTGTCTGCCTGAGCGGTGTCCCAACTCAGGGGAGATGCTGGTCACAGCCCGCTGTGATCCAGGATAGAATAACAGAATGTGTTGGGTTGGAAGGGACCTTTAAAGATCATCTCGTCCAACCCCCCTGCAGTAAGCAGGGACACCTTCAACTAGATCAGGTTGCTCAGAGCCTCATCAAGCCCGGCCTTGAATGTCTCCAGGGATGGGGCCTCTACCACCTCAATAGCTCCAAGGCTCTCGCTAGAATCGCTGCTTACAGGGTCTGAGAAAATTGACTTTCATCAGGTACTTTTCCACTCCGGCCCAACTCAGACAGTGGAATACTCCAGCACTTTTTATCAGTTGCGCAAGCTGAGAACTTGCTAGATCTTGGAGTTCTGGTATCACCTCCCTCTCTGGGCATGGTCCATACATTGTCAGGAGTGATCGGTTATTGTTACTGTTCCCAAGCGATCGTTCTCATGGGAGCCAGGTATGCTAAGGGGTTGCCATAGCATTCTGGTCTGTTACTCTGCACTCTTTTCTTTCGTTTGTGTGAGACCATTATGTATCTCAGGTAACATTCTTGTCCATTGTACTGTTATGTGGCCCAAGTCGGGGGGGAAATTGCTCCAGCCACCTGGGGGGGAGGTGTGTGTTGCACCACCACACTTGTACATACCATGAATATTCTGCTGCTAAAGCCAGGGTATTTCAGCCTTTAAATTGTAGGAAAAAAACCCACGTGCAGACACTGGAGCAAGCAGGTCTGTGACATTTTCTGGCACGGTAATGAGAGTCTGTTACACCGCTCAGTATTTTCTTTCCTTTCTTTTCTCTTCCTTTCCTTTAAGCTAACATCCTTTTCCTGTGCCCGAGGGAGAAGGCAGTTGATAAAAGCCGAGTTCCTGTTCACAGATAAGTTTAGAAGGCAGCCAAGCTCAGAAGTTCCTTGAATAAGCTATATTCCTACCACCTTTTTTTTTCCCCTCTGTCAGAGACGTTTGAGCCCCACACAGGAACCAGGCTCACATTGTTCAATAGCCACGGACGTTTCCACAGTAGCTGGGAGGGTCGAAAGCTTTTTCCGCTCTTTGTTCCAAATCTTTTTTTTTTTTTCCCTTCCTTCTTCCAACTTTCCAGTTAAAGAATATTGCTGGGGCATTCCTGAATTAATCCAGGCTGAGCTTCAGAGAAGAGAACAAGAGACAGGTGTAACTGGGTGGGAAAAAGCCCACGATGCTCGTGAAGCTTCTGCTCATCTGTAATGCAATAGGGTTGGCAAAGCTGGTCAAACACTCAGACCATCACGGGTACCACGATGGTTCCGTGCACAAGCCACGAATTCATGAGACCTCTGCATACCCCCAAAGAACTCCTCTGTTACGCAAGGAAGATGGCTACTGGGAGGCAGAAGGGCTCAGGGAGGATGCTCAGGATTACCCTTCAAGTATGATCTCCCCACATCAGGAAGAGAGAGAGGATTTAGAAGCTGCGAGCCCACAGTTCCGAAATGGGTAAGTACTCCAATGTGTCTGTCTTACATGTAATGATAGTGCAGTCCTGTCTGATGCCTTTTTATCCTCTAGATAAAGGACCATTTTCAATAGAAGTTTCTCATTAAAATATATTAGATTCTAGGGACCAATCTATATCCAAACAGGAGGGCTTTAAATGCTTTAACTACAGAAACAGAAAGCTGAATTGCTTGTGGAGGATGAAACCACAGGTGGGACTGTCTCTTTGTCCCAGTCCGCGGAGGCAGAATGGGGTTAGGTGTCTGGACACAGATGGCAGATGTGCAGCTTTCCGCTTCTGCTGTAGCACCATAAAACAAAACGCTATTTCTGGCAAAACGTAACTAGATGAAATTAATGTACTGATTTTTTCTCATCACAAACCAATGCTGATTATTTTTGCTGATCATGACAACTTTTGCCCATCATCGGCATGTGCCTGGCTGCAGACTTGGGCCTTGGAAATAGAGAGGGAAAGAGAATGGCAGGATGTTAGAAAAATAAAAATAGCAAGGAGTGAATATAACAAAGTAAGGAATAATAAATAAGCATGAAAATGACTACAGATTTAACCCCTCCAAAATGTTTTCATGACACTGAAACGCTTCTCATGGTAACCTATAGCAGAAGAGTAGCCATCCTGAGTGGAAAAGGCATATTCCTCACTAGAAAGATTTCCAGACACTATGATTTTTGTAAGTTTTACAGGGTATGCAAGTAGGTCTCTAAATGTTTAAAATAGATGAAAACCAAGGAGGACAGCGAATGAATCTTTTATATCCCTGATGGATGGGTACTGCACAGCCCTGTTTGGGAGAGCTGAAACAGCAGCACAGCGAGTGCTGTTCACAGCTCAGCGCTTTAGGATGCCCTGCTATTTTTCCCTTTAAATGCTCCTGAGGAAAGGAAAAAAGAGAGATGGAAAGAGACTACAAAACCTTGCTCATATCATGCTTGCCTTCCACACAAACTAAAGTATGCAATCTTGTTTCTAATCTCATCTACATGTAAAATCAAGGCCTGCCTCCTGCACAGTGAGCGTATTCAAACCCTGATGCCATTCATATTACATCTTCCCACAAATCTGACCTCCCACCATTCCCTTAAGTCATTTTCTAAAGTCTGTAAGTGTTGACTTCCAGCTTCCTGATGGGTAGCGTTCGATAATGACATGCTCTGTTAATTCACCAACTCCTGGTTAATGCATTTCAGACACTGTCAGAGGAAGGAAAACAAAGCCTAACTGGTACTCTGGACTTGATTGCTAGTTGAAATGCTGAGAGCATTCTGAAAATTCAACGGTGTAAAAAGGTGCATGTACAGGTCAGCAAGATGCTGTAATATACTGTCCTAATACAGATTTCTTCCTTTGCGATGCAACTTGTTCAGCACCAGCTTGTGCTCATCGTAATTTCCTTCCAAGAAGAGAAATACTTCCTCCTTTTATGGAGCTAGTTGCATAATGCGTCAAATCATAATGTTCTTCCCAATTATAAAACTATGTTGATGACTACAGGCAACAAAAATCTAGCCTGGCAGTAGTTTTAAGGTATTTGTTCTTTTATAGCACACAAGCCCAGGAAGCTGGTACATCCTATGAAAGAAATCTGAGACTTTGAGAAGAATTATGTGCAAAATTGAGGGGAGACAGCGCGGATAAGAAGGGACAGCACGGCTCCCCTTGTAACCAGATTCCCAAAGTCATTGCAAATGGTTGACGCAATGTACCTTCAGAGCCTGAAGTCCTCAAGTACTCACGGCCAGAGTACCCTGCTATGAACAGGCAAGAGGTTGTCATGAATCTGGTATCTCACATGTGTGACACGTGCCCTGGAAAAAACTCTGAGAAACTGAGCTTATATCTCTTAAAGGGGAGAGCAAGAAGAAAAGCATCAGGAGTTCATCAGGAATTGAGAGATACAGGGAGATAAAGACATGGCACAAAAAGGCCTGGGGTGGTAATTTTCTACCAAAACTATGTCCAATTTCTAGTTCGCTTTTGAAATAAGCAAACACCTTCTTTTCAGAACTAGGAAATAAACAAATGAAAAAACTATGGTACTCTGTCTCTGAGGTAAAGTTTTCCCCCTCAATTTTCTAGCAAAAATGATGGCTTTTTCCAACCTTTTGCTATTTCCCCTATGTATTAGAAATAGTGGTGGTTACAAAATATTCCTACATTTAAAAAAAAAATTTTAGAGTATTATTTTTCTCATTGCAGTTATTTGAATAATTAAGACCACCATGCCTAATATGTCCAAGGTAATTAGTCAGACAGAATTCTCTGGTTTCTATTTCGGCATGTAAGGTGAAATGACTCCTTAGATCCCAGTCAAATGCTTGGGTATGTTACTTTACTAATTAATTCCTCTTAGAATAACACAATTATGCTAATAAGAGTTTTAAAATAAGACAATCAGTAAGACATCACTGGCCTTTAGGTGACTTTTTAAAAAAGAAATGAGTGGATAATAATCCTCATTTCAACTATTCTTTATAGGAAGAACTAGGTAACAGTTTAGTATCTCAGCTGTTGCTTTTATCTGAGTGCACCAGAGAAGCTCTGCATGTTCAAAGTGTTTGCACATGTTATTTACAAAATCAAAATTATCAGAAAAGGACAATTTTCCAAAGGAAATCACCTGTTTCTCCCCCCACCCCTCAGCATCTGTGCCTCATATGAGCTGATCGGTTTGAGATTAAACATTTTATTCTATGGCTGAGGTAAATGGATCCATGTGTACCCAAACGTTCAGCAGAATTAAAAAGGGAAATAAAAGCACCAGTATATTAAGAGATCTGTACTGCGAAATTGCTCGACTGTATTAGCGTTTGCTGTAGCAATGGAAGATGAAAAGTAAAGAACAGTAAAAACAGATTCTGGATTTCATAAATCCTCAATGCATAATATCCAAAATAGGTAATAAATACATTTGCATTCTTCATTTCCCATATAAATGAGATGCCTAATGCAGAACTTCATAGGAACGCTGTGGTGTTACTGGTGGCTTTCCTGCGTGTGGACACTTGCAGCCAAAATGAGGCTTAAAAATGTGCCTGGGTCATGACCAGATACGTGTAATTCTAAAAGTGACCCAATATCAAATAAGAGCTTTCAAGTGTGCATTAGCTCATCACCTACTCTGATACTTACCACTAGATGTAACCAATTCGACTGCTGTCTAATCAAGTCATATCGAAAGGGACAATAAACATGTCAATGAGATAATACACCACTATTGTTACCCTGACAATTGCTACGTGGATGACACACCTGATAGTTTGTGAAAATTGTCCTAAACTGACAAGCCACTTGGGAGATTTTTCTTTCTTCAGAGCCGCTTCCATCATATACTTGGTAATGACATATGCCTGAGCAAGGCACGGTGCTGAGCTGACCTCAAGGGAGCTGAAGGAGAGGGCCACGTAAGTATACAGCTGTGTGCTCTTCCTCAGGCTGTAAAATTCAGACCTGGGCAGACAAAACTGGACACACATGTCCTCCTCCATGCGGCTGCATAAGGGCCAGAAACATGGTGACCCAACCTTTGAAAAGAAAGGTTCCCTGGCCCTGGGAAGGACATGCCATCTTCTCTATACCCTTGCCATGGATTTATATTTGTTGATCTGAGATCCATGGAAAGACCTCTACTGTAATAACACATGGAAGGGCTTGTTTTCTCTCCCTACAAACAAATTATTTCTCAAATCAATCAATGCACCAAAGCACCACTAGTCCACCACTAGTGGAGCACTGTAGCCCAAAGCTCCCATCTTTTCACAGCATTGAGCAGAATTGCAGCCAGCTGGCTTTAATCCAGGTGCCCACAACAACAAGAACAGTCAGGCTGACACCTCAGATTTCAGGCATTTAGTGTTCATATCTAAAAGAAATAAAAAAAAAAAAAAAGAAAGGATAAATGAAGCATCTAAAAGGCACAATTCCACCACATGCTACCACAGCAAAGCCCAAAGCAGCCCGTAACCTCAGTTGATCTGACCTGTCTGGCAAGTAACACTGTAAACTAGATCACTTAAGTGTTCCAGGTTAAAAATAAACTTAGGAAAAAAGCAGAGGTTATTTTTAACTTTCTCCCTCAGTAACCGCACTGACAGAGACGGTCCCCAAATGGACGGCTCACCCAGTAAGGGAGAAATGGACTGTGGTGATGAGACAGGAAGGAGCATAGCACCCAAAGCTGGTTTCCCCAGCTATGACAAAGTCTCAGAGACCTTCCCCTCTGTCTTTCCAAAAGTGTAATCATTGCCAAGTAGCTCCTGTTTTGGATTTGCCCTCTGGTTGGGCAGGCGGTTTAGTTCTCCATCTTTCTCTTTAATCTGCAAACACATGCTCAGTCTTGCATCTATTGGGATTTTTCTTACAATTGCAATGCGTTTGCAAAAAACGAAAACAAACAATCAAACAAACCAAAACCAAACTCCGCCACCTGAATTATAAATAGCAGAGGCAGAAATCTTCAGCATAAGTAAATCCTTCATTGCATTAACATATTTGGAGGTTTGGACACATGACTCTATGAAGTCACCCTTGGTTACCGGAAGGCTTCCTGATGTCAACCAGGTGCGTTGTCATCTCACTGAAACACACATCTCTTCCTTAATTTGGCACTGAGACAGACACAAAGAAGTAGGCCTCTTTTTCCGATTATACGGGGTGTCAAAATACAGAACAACTATCCTCTGAACTATAGACAAGCAGAGAAAACCCAAATCAGTTTATCTAGGGATAAACTTATTCTAGGGAAAGTCAGAACAATGCTCAATCTTCATAGCTTGTTTTCTTTGTCTACTTTTACAGGAAAATATCCATTGATTAAATTAAGACCAGTTTCACACCACTTCATCTATTTCTTCAAAATTAGACAGGGACTTTCTTAGGAAGCTTACGCGATACTGAAATTCCCCAACAAAGGGGCACAGAACATATGCTTAAAATAAGACACATTTGGATGAAATGCAGCCAAATGTGATCTTCAGCCCCCGACATCCTGTGAACTAGTGGAATGGCCACTGAGTGCTCAACAATAGCTTCCACGGTGCCAAGTTCATTAACAGAAGCAATGGTTTCCTATCAAAGTCAGGCACTTTGCTCCTTTCAGGACTTCAGGAAATTCTCCAGTTAAGCTTTTGCCTCAGACAGTGACTGCTGACCAAAGCCATCGCTCGATATTTGGCTCTCCCGTTGAGCTGCACAGCTGCAGATGGAATTGTTCCCCATTAGGGTATTTGATGCAAATGGCACAGCTTCATTGCATGCGATACAGGAGTTATCGAACCCTCTGTGCCCACAGGATTGTTTTATTCCCTCTGTTACACAGCTCGTTAGTGCAAGCTGCAGCCATTCATTCTTTCAGCAGATAGCAAGTTGTTTCAGCAGAGCCACAGAACCACCGTCAGCACTATTACCACACGGATCTGATGCCTTCCTACTCCTGCGGGTCAATACCCCTTGAACGAGTGATTGGTGGCCGACCCTGAATAAAATCACACTCATGGCCAAAATACAACCATGGCAAGCCTTGGCGCACCTTGTCTGCACCCTGGATGCGTGCCCTCTGGGAAGCTTGTCTTCCCCCGCACCTTTGCCTCACTGGCATCAGCACAGCTGTGATAGTAGGTGGCCACTGGCTGCGATTCCTGCTTCAAGACAAGGTCGGACAAAGGGGTGAGTGTGCTATACACGGGGTGAACTTAAGTCTGCAGGAATCAAAAGATGAAATCCAAGTGTAAGCTGCCCTCTGGGTGGGCTGTAGAGCTCGTATTGTGGGGAGGATAATATAGATGAGGTAATGGCTGTGATGGTTTGTGAAGAGGAAAAACCTCTTGCATTTTTTTCTCTGAAGTAGCTTGTACAGCAGTTGGATTCGGCTCAAAACCAGCTCCCAGCCAAGCCTGCTTTCTCTAGGGCTTCTGCTCCCAGTGAGGCTCCAGGTTCAGGGCTGGATTTGCTCAGAAAGCCCTCACTGCACTAAGTCTTTAGGATATTCTGCAGGACAAGTCCCAACTGATAACAGACTAACTGGCACTACTGTTGGAATAAAAGTGGCGTTCCACCAGCACTACTTAGGGCACTGGAAGGCTTCCAGCAGTATGGAAATCCGCATGTTTCAAACTGCCACTGCCACTCTTTTCAGCCCAGCTTGATAAGGTAAACCAGAAATCCGTCAGCCTGCTTAAAACCCAGGGAAAACACGGGTGTTTCGTGGGATGAGTCACAGGAAGATGCCAGACCGCGCCTGAGAGAGCGCTCTACTCATCCTAAGGGAAAGGCAGAGAAATAGGAGAGTTTCTGCTGTCTGACTGTAACACAGGACTGCTCAGGAAGAAATGGAGAATTCACTGACAGACCACCAGCAATTACGCGCTGTCTGCTAATTAAAAGCCCCGTGGCACACTGTGTTCCCTCAGAGAGCCAGCACCTTTTTCAACAGCTGAATGCCTTCTGCATTCCATAACAAATAAAAAGATACGTCTGACTTGAATCTGACTTGCAGAGTCCTAGTTTAGATGAATTTAAATGTGATATTTTACCTCTGTTTTATTGAGACTGCTTTTTCTTGTTAGTGAGAATTTTGCACTGAGGGAAAAACAGAACATAGATTATTCCATAGCTAATGCCTCACTTTTTTTTTTTTCTGCTTCAGCTGGTATAAACCAGGAGTCATTCTGCACATGTTAGTGGAAAATCACTTGATTAAATTAGAAGAACACAGTCTTCTATTGTCATCTTGTAGCACATTTAAGCAGCAATAATTGCGTATCTGGTGCCTTTTGCATTGTATAGAAAAGGAAAGTGTCATGGACCTGAAAAGTTTTGTGCTCTGTCAGTGGTAGGCTCAGGAACGGCTGGACAGGAGTTTTCCAAGTAATTATAGAAGCTGGCTTCTTTGACAATAGAAACATGAGGAAACTGATGTGAAAGACAATTTGGTTGCACAGCCAAAGGAATAACAAAACTTATGGAAAAACAACGTCCTGAAGTACTGAAGCTTTTGTTCAGGCAAAAATTCCACTGACTTAGGGAAGTGACTAAAATTATGCACTGCAGGGCTAGTAATGAGAATATGTAACTAAGAAAAATAAAGCATGTAAGTGCCTAGCTGAGCTGGGGGACAATATTCACGCTGACTATCATGCTGTGATTGTCAGTGTAGGAGTGTATGAAAAAAAAGACTACCCCATATTCATTTGGGCAGAGTGATAATTACTGCAGACCAGCCATCTCACTGTCTCCTGGTTCTGTGGCTTTTATTTTGTTGGCCCAGCCAAATCCTAGAATCAGAGATAGAACTACCTGCATTTTGCAATGTTTCAGTAAGAGCAAAAGTAATATCCAACATAAGAAAGAAAAAAAAAATAATTGCTCAGTTTATAGCTTAAAGACCTTAAAGGTTCAAATAAAAGGAGCTTGAGCTAACCTAAAGTTGCTGAGTCTTATTTAAATACAGAATGCCTTGTCATCAGATGTATTTAACATCAGACAAAAGAACATGCTTGCTTCAAAATAAGGCAAAAATGGATGAGACTATTCATATGAAGACTCTATTCAATAAGGAGATTAGAAGAAAGCCTAGAAAAAAACCACCTAGTCTAGTAAAGAAAATTATTCAGATCCTTTTTTCCTGGTTAAAGAAAAGGGATTAATTTACTTGGAATGTAAAACAGGAAAAGCAACTGCAGAAATGAAACATCTGTAGCCCTGGATTTGCTGGGGTTCCCTTCAGTGTTGTTCTAACTTGTAGTATTGTTACAAACTTTACCATTCACCAGACTGGAGAGAAAGCTCTTCTGCTCTCCTCACATGAACAACTTCTTTCTACTCCTCTCTCCTTGGCAGCAGGGCCTTGAATCAAAAGGAAACTGTATTAAAGAGAATGGAAGCAGAGGGTGTTAAGCTGGTTATATATTCAGTGAATGAAGTGACAGAATTACAAAGAGGGAGAAAAAACGCAGAAGCAGAACACAAAGCTGCTGTGTTCCAGCTGAATAAAGGAAGTGCTACTTGTGAAAAAGCAGCTCTTTGAAACTTCAGAGCCTGATTCAGAGCCCACTGGTGCCAGCCGAAGTAGTCCTGCTCGCCTCACCAAACTTTAAATCAAGCCTTTGTAAGTCTTTAAATTGTTCCACTTAACATTACAGAATGACATATTTTCCCTCAAGGTTAATACAGCTAAGGAGTATTTTTAGTAAGAGATATCAAAGCTTCCTTGAAGGAAGCATTTGACTAGATGTGCAAAAAATACTGCAATAAAAGTTTCACCTTTGGGCATACGTATCTATATTGCAGCTCATTACAGACGGGAAAAACAGGCCTTATGTACTTACTTGATGAAAGAATAAATTTTCATAAGCTCCATGGAACTCAAAACCACTGAAGGTTTTTGTTATTAAAACCAAAACATGATATTATGTAGCACTTCAGCTCCATGAATAAGCTTTTAAGACCTAGTGAGGGAGAACTAGTGAGCAGATACTAAAGAAAAATGGACGCAAAGAAATGTGACCACCATTAAAGGAGACTTTTGAGACTATCAAATTCCCTTTTTTTCCCATGCTATTCATTCTGCATATTGCTAATAACTGTCCTAAGCAAGCATCAAGTTGGGATCAAACATTGATTCCATTTCTGATACAATATAAGCCCTTTCTACGAGTGGGAAGCCCACTCCCAGATAGGTCCAACTCATTAACAGGTTTTGAAAGGTAATCCTCATGTTTTCTATTAAATTTGTGTGCACATTTACATGTGCAATAGAGCAAAAGTAGTCACAGTCATACTGTGCCACATTCTTGCTCACACACGTGTTGATGCACGTAAACACTTGGTTTAGATTTGTATGGCCTACATGACTCAAAGGACTTGTCTGGGAGCTGTGTATGGTGGGAAAAACAAATCAGCCCAGCTGATGATTCATGGGGTGGGGATTGTTTTCATTAGGAAAGAACAAAACACTAAAGCCAAAGAATCCTATTTTAAAAGGAGGTTTCCCCACTGAATGCAGACTCCTGCCTGGACCTGGCGGGCATCCCGCAGGCAGACCCAAGATACTGCACCTTGCAAGGATGCCAGCGCACTCCAGCAGCAGCAGCACGGGGTCGCTTTATTTCCCCAGAAAAAAAGGCAGAGAGGATTTGAGGGGGGAAAAGCCCCTCCCAGCTATGCCTTGCCAGGCACATGTGAGGGGACAGCCTAACGGCAAACACAAAGAGGGTCTCCGTTTCAGAACTTTTCATCTTACACCGACCGCTGAAAAGGGATGCAGCCTTATAAAGCCCGGGGGGGACACGCACGTCTCGGAGGCAGACGTCAGCCAGAGCACGTGTGTGGGTCTGCCGGCTTTAACTGAACTGCCTGGTGACACAAGCAGAGTGTTTGACTCTGAAAGAGTAATGATTTAATAAAAACTTGAGGATTTTTCTTCTGGTTCTGTCCCATAGGAAAAAAGACTCCCATTGATAATAGCGAACAAAAATTTCCCCAGTCACTTGGTAAAGGCCTTAAAACTCCATCTCACAAAAACAGCTGTTTTGGCTTGAAATCACAACAATGGCTGCAACAGCCTGCTTTCCTGTTCTGCTTTCCCAGTGCCATAGGCTTTGCCACATTCCTGACCCTGCTTCTAGGAGATGAGGAGTTCTGCTTGCATGGGTATTTGCTGAAATCACAATCACATTTTCCTTAAGAAACAGGGGAGCAAGAAAGGCTGCCCATGTCCCAGCAAGCCTGGTGAACGGTCCCCAGTAGCCCAGGCTGTCTGCCCTTTCCTCCTGAGGTTTCCAGCTTCCTTGCAGCTCCCTCCCCTTCTCCTGGCCGCCCGACTGCTGTAGCCGCAGCTTCTGCTTTTGCGCAGGACTCAGTTCCCCATTGTTCCTGCAACTCTCTCAGAGGGGCAAACTTTTTCCATATATGCTGATTATCAGAGATTTGGTTCCTGTGTTCCCATTTAAAAATATACTGCCTAAAGTTCAGCTATTCTTTACCAGGCACAGCTCTTCCACACACAATGCTCTGCTCCATTATAACACAAGCTCCGATAAACTCACGGAGCACAAGAATCCCTGATCTCTTCAAACACCCCATCTGACACGATCAGTACTGTATAAGGTCTGATATTACTTTTTTCCCCCTGACAAACTATTGTTGATTTCTTAACGGAAAGAAATTCAATAGTATGCATAATGGTATATAATACAATTTCTAATTTTTCTCCAGGCTTCATTTAAGCAGATACGCTGCGTATATTCACACCAGCGAGCTCTAAGGCTCATAGTAATGGCTACAAGTAACCATACTAGAGGTAGAACAGCAGACCCCTAGAGATGCCAGACAGAGGGAGGAAAAATTCCAAATCATGCGAGAATAGCACCCGCTCACTCAACAGATTTACTGTTGGGCATTCAAACTTTCCAAACACTGAATTGCCAGTGGCCGTATCAGGAAGAACAATGTTAAAAAATAATACCGTGACGACCAGTTCTTGTCATCGCTAATACACCTGTCACACGGACATCTAACGTAACAGAGTAGCTCACTTTTTGAGATCCAAGTAGTCTTCAACCAGGACAGCTAATTTCATGACAGTCAGCGAGCTGTTTCCTCTGCAAGTACTTTACCCTGAGGGAGTGGTGAAGGCCTCAGAACCCTTTTGCAACTCATTTCATGCCAGTCTTCCCTTCTGGAAAACAAGACTGTGACTTAAACTGTGGAGTTTAGTGCTTTGGTTGAGCATAGTGAACAGCCCCAACCCAGCGAGCATCAAGGGATGTTTAGAGGAGCCGCAGGTTCTGCTGCAAAGGGAAGAGCTGGATTTCATGGGTCACCGGGGAAGATGGAGTCCTCTGCAGCCTGCCTGATGCCCAGGTGGCACGAGCTGTGGAAGGTCACCACTTCAGAGCCCAAACCACAGAGGCTGAGCTGCCAGAGTCACCGTACCACTCTGTGCCCCTTATCCCTCAAAAACTGCATCTTCATTCAAAAAGAGGAACTAAATCCAATCCCTGCTTCCGTTTCCCAGACAGGAACCAGTCAGGTTAGCTGTGTTAACCTGGTAGCCTGTGTGGACCTGCCTATATAGAGACACCCCGGAAAGTTATGGTGAATTAGCTACAGCAGTGAGGGTTTAATTTCTCTCTCCCCCCACTACTTAACGCCACCTTTTCCTTAAGGAAGAGGATTAGCACATTTTAACATCAGTATGTTGTTAAGTGGTATGTTGCAACTTCCTAAAGGCCTCACGTGCACACAGTTGTAGAAATAACCAGTGTAGGTGCTCTCCTGCAACTCCTGTGAAACGCAAGGCCCCAGACTGTCTTTAAGACTGTAAAATGCAATTGCTGGTTCAGTGACTCTTCCTCTGAAGGTTTTGTAGCCAGAGTTAAAGAGTGAGAGAGCAGGAACCCCTTGTCTCCCTAGAGGTCCTCTGGCCAAACAAAGCCATCACATCCCTTTTCTACTCATTGCTATCCATACAGAATGGCAGGATCCCTTGGTGCTTAACTGGTGAACTTCTGTAAACACACTATCTGAAATGATGTGTTGAATACATGCATAGTTTATGAACAATAATTGCAATTACTAATTAACCAGATGCTAATTTTTTTTTTTTCCATTTCCCATTATAGTTACTGCTCCTCACTTACTGTCACTTCTCATCTTAGATTTTAGCCATCAAACTTCAACCAACAGTAAGCTTCCATGTCTTGACTTTAAACTCTTGAAAAGGAAGAGGCTCACCTACACTCTGGGATTAACAGATGCCTATATAATTCTGATTTGGAAGATTTACCAGACTAGGAAAACTCATTTGTCCTTGCTAGAAGCATAAAACTAAAACCTAAGAAAACCACCCTCATTTTTCCAATATTGTCTTCCTGCAGTTGATGTGAGAAATTATTTCAAAGCTAGTCTAACTAATAAAATTCAATCAGTTACTATATTATCTCGAAGAAGCAATACTTAGGAAGACACTGATTATTGAGGGTGTTCATGTCAGATTAAGTTTTCAGAAGCAGTCTGCTTCAACCTGATGAGTCAGTCATTCGGCATCTGAAATGGCAACGTGCCGAGAAAGGCAATTTGACATTTAAAGTGACATTAACCTGCAGGTTATCATGGGTTGGAAATTTCTTCTGCTAAATGAAAGGACTGGAAATGGAACTAATGCATCAAAGTTCAGACATTCAACCCTTTTGTAACAAACTTAGATAAACATCTCAAATGAAAACAAATGAACTAGGAGTGGAGGGAGAAGCTAGCAAGCATTTTCCACTTTCCTCATCATCCAGCTGAGAAAAAAGGAAAAAAAAAAAAGAAGAAAAAAAACCACAGAAGGCCCTTCTGCATGTCACTCTTCCTTGGCACTGTTACAAGCAGAGACTTAAAATGACATTTCAAATTCCTTTCCCATGTCTTTCTTCCACTAGGAACTGGTGTTCCTTCCTGCAGTCCCGGCTGGTAACATACATAGAAGCCTGCATGAAGGAGAAGTACATTGTCAATTCCCAACAGCCCTGTCTAAATGGAGCACCAGACTGCCAGAAGATCATGTAAGTACCCTAAATAAAACCACTGAAGAAAACAGAATTTTCTCTGAAGTACCTAAATGATATTTTCCAAAGTACTTAATGACACATTTTAAAAAGAATTAAACTTCAACTCAGTTTAATACCAAAGTGATGTAGGTTCTGATTTATGTACCTCAGGTGATCAGGCATTTTAAGTAACCTGGGAGAACAACTGCCTTTCCAAGCCATCAAGTACAGGACTGCAAGGTGATTAAGTGATTTTTCAAATCCTCCCACATGTTTATTCAGAGAAAAGAAAACAGAGAGAACATACCTTTTCCATGATTCTCAGGTCATAATACACATGCAAAACCTAAAAAAAAAATAAATCTCTGCCCGTGGCCATTAGTGAGACCATTTACATGGCAGGAGTTAGAGATGAGCAATTGCCCAGTGCCTACTCTCCTTTCAGGAGGACTGGCTGCCTAAAGGGTACTGCTGAAGCCCAATAGTGTACCTTAAGGCACCAGCACTGCCATATTTTCTAAGTTTGGATACCTTGAATCACAACACACCTTTGAAGTGAAATAATATTTAATACTCACGTGTTTTCACATCTACGTAGTTACTTAATTGCAAAAAATGCTTTTGCTACTTGTTAATACAATTTCTTTCTCTTTCTCTGAATAAGAAAAAAAAAAGTTTCATGATTATTTCTAGTGGAGTTTTTAACCAAAGTTGTATCTTCCTCGGTGTACCAGTGAAATTTTGGAATATTTGTTTAAAAAAAAGCATGAGGCAGAGCACTGGAGCCCTGCACACTGAACAGTAGCTATGTGTTGTCTGCATGTAAGAATTTGCACACGCAACCTGATGCAGACAATAGTCCTAAAAGGCAATTTTACGTAGGGGAAAAAAAATTGCTGTGCACTGCCTAAATGTTTTACTAAGCAGCAGTGATACAGTTTATGACAAATTTCTTTACTGTGTTCTGCATTAGTCATCTAGGGCACGCTTGGAACCAGACTGCTGCGGGAGTCAGTGAATTTACTCCGAGTGACACCAGCTGACAATAACTTGTAATCTAATGCCCAGACCCTTACTCCCCAGGTACAGGACAGCTCTGAAGCCAGTCTATCAAGTGAAACGGAAGGTTCTGAAGTCTTTGCAGTGGAAATGCTGCCCTGGATTTATTGGCAAGGACTGTGAACAGCATGGTAAGGAAAGTTAGAGAAAAAGCGTAATAATTAATGACTAAATGCCAGTCACGGTGGCAAGAAATAAGTTTGCCTATTCGTTTCCCCTTTTTTCGAGAATTAATGCCTTATTTTCTTTGGTCTGCTATGCCTCAAATTATTGGTACCTTGAAACAAGGAGTAGTTGTAATTAGCTGCAATTAGTAGCTAATAGCACTTATTCTTCTGTTGGAAGCACCTTTGTAATCTTTACACCTGGAGAAAGGTGCCCAGGCTGTTACTGCCACAGAAGCTCTAGCAATAGCCTTTACATACAATCAACGACTACTGCACTGCTGAATAACGATGCATGCAGCTGCTGAGTAAAAGAGAGGGGAGACAGCGTGGTTTAAAAACTGGAGTGCTTCATGGCATTGGCAGGATTTAGCAAATAATACTCCAAAAGCAAAAGGAGAATTTAAATAGATAAAAGGTAATTCCCTCTAGAAATTAAGGCAACCATAACAAAAAAGGCAAACATCTGTGTGAAAGTTTTCACACAATCTACGTCTAACTCACCTACAGACTCCACAGACAAAATAGGAGTGCTTTTTTTTGTCTCTGTAGGTTTAGCTTCACAGATCGCTTTTATTCGTAGACTTATCTCCAGGTGATGCCCCAGCCTGACCTTCATTTATAATGTTGGAAAGATATTACCAAATACAGCGCTTCTACTTCAGTCTCTCTTTCGTTACACTCATTGACCAAAAAAACCAGTTGCTCCATCTTTATCTCCTCATTTGTACAGCATCACTCACTCTAGTTGGTGCCATCAGAAAGTTCAGATAACTGTGGAACAAGGAAGAGGAATTTGCAGATCTTTTGATAGGAACCCCCAGAAAAAAAAAAAAAAGCACATATTTGCAGTAGACTCGTTTCTTAGGAGCAATAACCCAGCATGAGCTACAAACCCCACCCCTATTGCATAGCATCATCATTTATGCAATGTTGTATACTAGTGCAGTACCATAAGCAAAGTAAATTCGCCAGACAAGACGTTCCTTCCATAAAAAACCTGCAATGCAGAAGCCTGTCTCCACATCAGTCACACTACACGTGAAATTGCCCTGCGGTACCTTGCTAAACTGTAGTAGTTTCTGCGTCTAAAACATTTTCACAGATGTGTTACATCTCAATTGCAGATCCCAATTTTATTCCGGTGCCAGGAAATCAAACTGAAGGACGGGAAGAGGAGGAGTTTTCAAACCACAGTATGTGCTTGAAGTCATTTTGCTTGCCATTCTTTTACCTCCCAGTCATAGATCAGAAAAAAAAGATGCATTTTTAGCTGCATTTTTAACAAGATAGGCTACGGACAATATCTCTAGTGAAAGCATTATTTGGGAAAGCTTTTACACAACTACGTTTATTGGCATAAATAAGGGCTTTTGGTATAAGACTACATGAATGCTCTAGACAAAGCATCCAAAAAAGTTTCAAAAGTTGTAAGCTGGCTGGCCATCAGCGATACCTAGTGAGAACGCCAGCTGGAACAGAGCGCTAAACCTTTCAATGGCAGGGATGTTCAACGCCTTGCTCTGCTAAGCGTATTCGCAGGAAAGCACGTCTTACCAGAAAAACGATCTATTCAAAATGCTGTTTTAGAGCAGCTACCCAGTAGCTTTGAGATTGTTATTATGAGGTATCGTAGACTCATCTCTCAGGCACTCTATCCTACCAATCTAAGCATCCGAGAAGGAGCTTTCCTTGCCTCTGGGGAAGCGGTGTGGCTTGTGGTGCTATTAAGTATCTTCTAGCAGTTGGCTTTAGGGTAGCATTGCAGCCCCGAAAGAGAGTCTTCTTTACATTATGTGCTCAGCACTAAATGAATAAGCAGTTGCTTTACAGGACTTCAGTTTATAAAACCATTAGATTGAAATGTCAAAGGTAACCCTGGAGGGTAAGAGGTCCCCAGGATGGCACAGTTGGGATATATCAGTTTCCGCAACTCTCAGTGTACACTTTGAAATCTATAGCTGAAATTAGCAGGTATTTATTTAGAATAACATCAGTTAAAGGCCCCCTCAGCAAGAGTCAGCTGTGACACTTACACCCTATGCTTCTGATTCCTTAGTGAAACACCTCAGTTGCTCTTTCATCCTCTCCTTTTATTCTGGGTTGTTAAACCTTGCTGTGCTTTCAGTCAATTGGCTTGTAAGGAGTTATTATTCCAGAATATGTTCTGGCACAGGGAGATTTTAAATCAAAACATTTTACTGCCATCATGGCTAGCATGGCTGCAGTTCTTCTGTTAATATTTAAATATATTAGGTTTTCATCACTGTTGAAAAAATCCTTGCAAAGGCACCGCAAGTTTAGGTGCTATAAATCAACAAACCCCCTGAAGAGTCGGTGCAAAAGTTTCAGAGCAAAAAGTACACAGGTGTTCTCAGAGGTCTTGTGGGAATACCTGTCACCTGGTTGCTGCACTCCGTTGCATGACTTTGTTTTTTTAATCTTGTGATTAGTGTCAACACCTGTGGATTCAAGAGAAATGTTGGAAGTCATTCAAAATCATGAGGCTTTACTGGATGATCTTCAAAGTGATATTCATCAAGCAGTCAGCAATTTAGGTGACTTACAGAGACTATTTGAAAACAACGGTACAAGCATGGTGTTAGAAGTGAACCAGAGCAATTCAGGTGAGAGGTCTGATGCAGAATTATCAGCCTGCCAATAGGCCCTGTAAAACGACGCAGATCAGAATGGAAAACTGAAAACAAAAATATCCTGATATCCCTTGGTCTGCAGGTTATTTCTAAAGAGAGCAAAAATGGATGCAATTCCAATACAAATGAATGAAGCAAAGTCAAGAGTAATTTGAAAAGGGAAATGAGATGAAAGGCAGATTCCTTCACACTTTTCTGGAATTTCAGAATATGCCTTAACAAGAGAATAAAGAGGTTGCTTATACTTAGAATTTGTTAGCTTACTTTTCTGCTTCTGTGGCTTCTTCTCCTCTATGGGGATGCAGAGTTTAGGGTTGGTTTTTGTCCTTTTTTCATACTCAGGCTATATACTCTAAAGTGTGGAATATCAGACTGGTGTATGTAAACCAAAAGCTAGTAACACTCAGCCCTTTTCTGGAACATTATTCCTGCCATATATAGGAATGGGAAAAAAAGAGCTACCAAATTTGACCTACTAATGTGAGCCATTGGCTTGCAGAAACATATTCTAACGATACAGACTATTGTCCTCAGTGAACTTCAAGGCACTCAAGTTTGAACATTAAAGTCAGAAATCAAACCTTAGTATAATTCACAGCTAGTACAGATACTTCACAGATCTTTCAAGTTATTTACTCCTGCCTGGAATATTCAGTTGTTAAGATCTGTATAACTGTGTGAAGTAGAAGGTGCATTGTAGAAAGCATCAGAAAAAGAACAACGTTATGAGACAGTCAAATAAGCAAGACCACACCAGCTGAGAACTGTTGTGAAAATGGGCAGTTACAGCCACTTACAAAACTGCTTGTCCAGGTGTTTCAAAATGCAATATTTTTATTAATTAAATAGAGCAGTCAATACATATCTAAGTTATTGTCTGCAGACTCAAAGACACAATGTGCTTCACAGTAACTTTGATTTAAAATTAGGCTATTTTTGCAATTGTCAAAATTTATCATGTGGTCAGATTTTGGGGAGTAAGATGGCAGTTACTATACAAAAATACAGTTGACTTACCCTGGCCAGATTAAGATGTATTCCAAAAGCAGAATTTAAATTTAATTGAATTAATTTTTTAAAACTGTGTTAACAGATCTACAGGAAAGGCTTCTGCAGCAAATTTTGTTTCCCCATGTGGAGAATTTTCTAAGGAAACATTTTAACCCAATGTGGGCAAGCTTCAACAGAAGCTTACAGAACCTCTCGAACATGGTAAGAAATCTGTCCCATGACGTGGAAGCCAATAAGAAAAGCATAGAAAGATTCCAAGAGAGCACTGTGCCCAAGAAGGAATTCCAGGAGCTGGGAACTAAGTTTGAATCAAAAGTTCAAGAAAACGTAATGAAAGTTGATCAGGTAAAAAGAGATATAGAGAACCAACTGCAACTGCAGCAGGCTAATATTCACTATAATCTCACCATGATCAAGGCAGATACTGACACAAAGCTCAAGAAGTTTCATAAGATACAGCAGTCCCATTTCTTAGCTTTCAACAACAGCATAGCAAACATGAAACAAGAGCAAAACAATCTCGAAAATAAATTTGAGACTTTGAAAAAAAATTTAACAGAACTCTCCTCACAACATGGTCCCAAAGATGAAAATACCCAGTTAACCATCAGACAAATAAATGATGTTCTAGCAGGGCATGCAAAGCAGCTTAAAGAACTTTACATGGAGTCAGATGTGGCCTTTCAGAATATTGCAGTTTTAGAGAGTTGGTTTAAGGAGTTAAAAAAAAATATCTCAAAGTATAGGCCAGAAGATCTTACAATAACTTTAATTGAGAAATCACTTATCATGGAAGAAAACAGAGCAGCAATGGAAAGGCAGATCTCAGAGCTCAACTATACTCTCTCCAATCTTCGGGAAAACTATTCAGATCTGTTGAGGTACATGGAGGAATGTAATTGCCAGAGAATATCTTCTGACACTGACGTACTGGA
>VYZM01003679.1:77503-114107 GCA_013398915.1 Dromas ardeola | reverse complement strand
AAGCAGCAGTATGATATGCTGCATATTGTCTTTGGAAGGCATAAACCATATGCCAAGCTGTGGAAGACATTCTTTGAGCAGCAACATCTAGCTATTTTGCATGTTCCAGAGGGAGCAGTGCTGGCAGACTCCAAATTGCCCCTAAGGCTGTCATATGTTACACAAGCTTACAGGCTGGTTTATGTTTTTAGATGCTATAGGCATGATTCTGATCCTATTTGTATTGGTTTTCCTGATATAGCTCCACTATATGCAACAGAAGTACTACTTATTTTCTGCTGTGTATAAGAAAGGAGATTCTGGCCTTAAATTTAATTTGTCTTTCTTTACCTGGAAAGGTATATAGGTTTCAATTCATTTGAAATCTAACTCCCCAATTTACTTGAATGTTTTACACATCTTATTTTAACCCTTTAACATTTTCTTCCATTACTAACAGTTAATAGAGAGTCCTGAAATGTGTTCTTTTTCTTATTCACAGCCACTTTCAACCATTTATTTGGAAAAGGTGTTATGAGAAAATACAAAGTTCTTGTTTTAAGGGAAGCTGCATTTTTTTCACAGCAGATGATTGCACATTACTTCATTTTCTGAGATGGTGGATTATGTCTATTCATCAGTGTCAGTACATATAATTCTTCTGATTCTTCCTGTAATTTGTAATAATATTGCCATCTAGTTAGATTCATGGTTCTTTTGTACTGATATGCAGGGTGTACATTTAAAGGCAGTATCCTGATGAGGAACTCACTTAGTAATTTTAGTATTATGAATTTGCATGTTTTCTTCATCATCAGACTATCGTTATGGTTAAGAACAAACATGCACACTCACACTCATATATACAGTAAAGGCACATTCTCATCTGGTTCAGAGCCAGTGAATTGTTAAGAAAACCCACTTCAGTCCAAGCCTACCATACATCACTTTTAGCCAGTAGGCACTTTCATGCAACTCAAATTAATATTATTTGCATACAAAGGCAGGGGCTCTCTGATTAACTGCCAATCTAGCTGACATGTCATCATGGTTTTAGCTTCATATTCGAATCAGTTGTGTACAGTTTAGCAGATTTTCCCACCAAAGGGCCTTGTTAATAGAGGATTTTTTTTTATCAAATTCTAACTGTACCTTTTCTATTTTAGCAATATCCCATTTGCAGTATGATTATTGCTTTCCATACAAGGGACTATACCTAATAACTAGGGTGTGTAGGCCACCTGCTTGCATTAACACATCCTTTCTCTTCACTTCAAGGTAAAAGAAGGGAAAAAAATTATGTCGTGCTTTTCAGTTCTCCAACTGCAAGAGCAGAATGCATTTGAAAAGTCACAAAATATCAGCGTATCCCTGTATTATTGTCTACCATCTTCTGGTTTTCTTTTTAGACATTATTATAGTGCTAGTGAACTATATTATCAGCACTTTTCCTGTTAACAATTACATGATAATCTATTTCCTTGTATCTGTAAATAGGATTATGGCTTGCTTTGACTGATTATACCAAAGTTGTTATATGTCACCACTTCCTGTGAAAAATAATGAGGGGAACAATCAGATCAACATCTTTCTCTTTTGTTTCAGTGAAAGAACACTTTGCACTCAAATTTCTCTTTTCAAGTCCTCCTCCTGACCTCTGTGATGCCCATATGTCCCATAATCCTCCATACACATTTTTAAAGGGTAGTAACAACATAAACATTGTTTATCTTACTGGACTAATTTTATGTACTGGGAAAACTCTGATAGTGACTATGTTATTCTTGCAGAGGTGAGTACCTGAAGCTCCAGAGACCTTTAATTTTGTCTTTTTTTCTTTGTTTTATGGTGCCGTATGTCCTCCCGTCTGTTTCTCTATAAAAAGAGGTTTACCACTTAGTGCTTGCATGCCTCACCAATACTAATTCCTCCGCTAACCAGCTTTCTATTTCTCAATACTCTAACACTGAGATTTTGAAGAAATTAACACCCTTTGAATCACAAATAGCAATCAGTGTAGTTTTATAATACATGTTTTTACATGTAAATTAACCAGTTGGTTTTTTATTCGCTCTTCGGGAATTAATCAGCTGTGTATTTTTTCCTGTGAAACAAGTACCGATGCTGAACTAGTCATGTTGTTGTCTTGACTTCAGTTTTAACCAGAGGAATTTCTTCTGCTGTTTGTACTCCCCATCCAGGAGAATTCAATTAGGCTCAGGTAGTACATCTGGGTTCTGAAGCCCAAACTCCAATTTAAGAACTGCTGCCAAATAACCATAATAATCAAAGCCACTTAAAATAGCAATCTGCAAGCCAGCATGGTGGCTCTGAAGATTATCACTCCAGTCTGTTAGACAATCTGTTCATGAGGACTTTGGTTTAAGCCCTGGCATCACTCATTTGTCTGCACTTTGCTCTTGACTCTGAGCCATGAGTTCCTGACTGCTGCTCCAGAGGGGAATGGGGAGATGAAAAGGGAGTTTTAGAAATGTTTTAATTGAACTGAAGGAGGAAAAGAAAAAGAAGAGAAACAAAAAAAAAAAAGAACAGGGACTTTTCCTGGATATAAAACTCTCTGGCAGAAACCCAGAATAGATGATAGAAAATCTTACTTTTCTGGAAAAAATTACTTTTCTTTAAGTATTTTTTCCTAAGTAGGTAATAAATGTTGTTTAACTTACTCTTGCGATACTCATACCAGTTAGAGGAGGTTTTTTCAAATAATGTTTCATCAAAAGTTCTAGACAGAAAAAAAATCCACAGAATGAAAACCAAACATTTTTTATTCAAACCTCTAGGCCACAATGCCCCTTTCATATTGTTACCAAGTAAGATTATTTTATCTCTGAAAACTCATGACTTAGATACACCAATTTTTGCAGTACCCCGTAGAACAGAAGCTGTTTAGCAAGATGTAAGGATTTGCTAAAAAAGTTATTTACTCTGTATGTGCCCTGTGTATATTTACAAGTCTATCTATGGTATATACTCTATACATATACACATATAAATATATACATGCATTTGTATATGTACAAAAGTGTATATATACATATACATACACATATGAATTTGAATTTAAATCTATACCACATTTCAGTCACTTTCATGATTACAACATTAAGACTTTAGCTTGTTTGTTCCTCAGAAAGTCAGAGTTCTTCAGAAAGTCAGAGTCAGAAGTTGACTGTTGCCAAATTTAAGTATTGCCACAAATTCTTGTCAAAGTGCAGGGCACTCATAGTAGGCAAAATCAGGGTGATCCTAGGGCCATTTTGCCTGTGGATGTAGACTTCTTAGACTTCCAGTCAGTGTTTTACATCATTAAATAAAGGGTACCCAAGGGATTTTCATTTAATCTTCACCTTTTTAGTATTGATCCTCACAGCTTTCTGGAAGACAGGCAATGTAAAGAAGCAATCAATTTGATTTCAAGTATTGTGCTGCACCTGCACAGCATTGAAGACACAGCAACTGGGTCCTCAAAAACTTAATAGAATATTCCTGGTCAGAGTGGGGCTATGACATCCTATCATACATACTTCACCTCTCAGATAAACACAGACTCTTAGCTTCGTCTCTCAGTTTAACCATCCCATCACTACAGTACCACAAAACAAATTTTTAATTTCCTGACATCTTAGCTTTTTACTTCTTTATGAATACTTTGTGACCTGACAGCTACAAGAATGGTTTTCACAGCATCAGTGGCTATGTCTATACCATAAATTTCCTACTTTTTTCTCTGGAAATGAGGCCCCTCTCATTATCTTTGCATTTCCTTATTTTCCAAAACAGGACAGCCTACCTTTTGCAAGTACTCCGTGGTCTCTGTTAACTCCCAAACCTTGCTCAAGAATAACGTGGGAGACTGAAAGTTGGCCTTAGCCACAAAAGTTTCAAAGGATCACTGTAACAGTTAAGCAGTATAGCAAACTGATATTCTGTATGCAGGAACATTCTCTGCCACTATTACATTTATTAATATTTTTTAATAATTTATCAAGAAACCTTTAAAAATAAATTTCCCTAAAATCAGTTAGGTATATTGTTTGGCTCAAAAATTACTACAGTTAACCTCAGAAGCATCTAGAAGTTAACAGAATGTCTGCATTTCCCAGCTGTAGCATTGTTTCTCTTGAGTTATGTCAAAATAAAGAAGGAAGAATACTTCCTTACTGTCAAGTCTCAGTGTTTGCCCCAGGTGTACCTTACTTCCATTATAAGAACGAGACCTGAGAATACTCCTTTACTTTTTTTTCCCCATTTTCAAAATGAAAGTACATACTGAATAAGGACTGTGATGGTCTCAGTCTTGATCCCAATTTCAACCCGTAAGCACGGAAAATTTGGATGTAGCTTTAAGAACATGGCAAATCAAAACCATTCTCCTTGCTGGTCAATTATAAGTTAGCAGCTCTCCTTTTTAATAAACTTTTCTTGCCAGACATCTGCAAATGAATTTGCGAAGAGCTGAAAGTCTTAAAAGTCTCCTTAGCCAGCATGGGGTTTACCTTTAAAAAAATAATTAAAAAAAAAAGAAATACAGATATTGTAGATATTTGATAACCAGGTGCTATTAAGAAAGCAGAAGAAAATGGAACACTGAGAGGCTAAATGTTTGGTGAAACAAAACCAAAACCCAGAACAAAACAAAAACATAGCCCTTGTCACTGCAAAAGATGTATTTTGTGCTCTTTAAAATACAACTAATTTGGAATTTGAATTAAAATACAGAAAGCTGAAAAAGTCCAAGTTCAAGAACAGCTCTGAAAAAACTCAAGTATTAGGAAGCAGATGTAAGCTAAAAATAAAACCAGTTTGAGCAAAGACAGATCCAAGTTTGTGGCACTGCAGAAAACAGGCAGTTGTTGCATTTGCCCTGCAGCAACCTCCTGGTAATGACACTGGACACCTGCCAGTCTCTAATTATCCTTACACCAATAACTTTAAATTGCTGCTTCCTTCAACCTAATGTCTTATTTTTAGCTCAAAGGCTACTTCAAGTGGACCATCTTATCAGAATGACATAAATCTGATAATATAGTGTGCATCAACATTGCAATGGCCTAAAGGGCTCCTGAGGGGTTAGGAAGAGCCTTTTCTTTGTAAAGTGTAAGTAATCCATTTCATTATGACTTTACATGCTTCCTTACATAAAAATAGGTGTTCTGGCATAGGGGTTTTTTTTGTATGTTTCTGTTTCACTCTTAAGCAAAGGAAATAACAAGATTGCTAAAGTAAATTAAACACGAAGGAACACAAATTTGCATATCTATGTTTATGTATGTGTATGTAAAGAGACAAATAAAGTATGGAGTAGTTTAATAGTACATGTATGCAGTCATTATGTTTCAGATATATGTATTTATTTCAGATGTTAAGGCAAGATGACTTTCTGTGTTAGTCATCTTCTGTTCAGATAATAATATACAAATACATTATATGTACTTATAGTAAGGAATATTCTCAGCCTTGAAGAGTTTGTAACTTAAACGGTTGTAGCAAGAGAAACCTAAGTTATTCTAAGAGCATATGTAATTCACAATATTCAATTGTGACTTCAAAGTTGTGCAAAAATATTTCAAAGTGAAGGGCTGAGAAAATATGATCACTTTGCTCAACATAATAAACTTCGTGCTTATGAAAAAACACTGAAATCACACAAGCTCTTTCACAATTAAACTAATATATAGTTTAGCAGAACAGTTATTTTGCTAGTTTGGCTAACTATAGTGATATTAGTAATATTGCTTCACACTACCCTTTTTTAAAGCTGTACAGTATCTGAGGCGGGATCCAGTAACCTGATTTCAAGGATAAAATGAATCTCCCCAGAATTCCAGGTCACAAAACAAGAAGCCTTAACCCTTATTTAATATTGTGCTGTTAAATTAGTACTTGTAGTAAAGTGCTTTTTTCTATATTTTATATAAAATATGAAGCACATATGTACAGGACTAGCTCTTTTGAGTGACTATTATCATTGTTTTCTGTGCTCCCGTAAGATAGTGGATATTAGCTACAAGTGTGAAGATATTTCTTATTGCAAAGAGCATTTTGTTCAACATTTTGTTTGGTAAATAAATTAAGATACAAATGTAACAGGGTAAGATTACCGAGCAGCTAACATTCAGCTGACTGATACAAGTAATCAAACAGACAGGCTAAAAAATTTAGTCCTCATGCGTCCTTTGTTGAAGATATTCTACAATAAACATTTTAGAACTATTTCTGGGTTAGCACAGCATGGTTTTGAAGATGCTTGCTTCCTAAAAATATAAAAGCATCACACCTGAAAATAGTTTTGTGTCATAGTACCTGCTCTGATAAGTGGTCTTGAGGGTTTCTAACATGCAAAATCATAAAATACTACTGTTTGTTAAAAATGTCTATTCAATACAAACTGGACAGAATTTTTGAGCCATAAACTCTTCCTTTAGCTGGATCACTGGCTGCATTGTAAACATATTGTCTGATTGTTAGATTCAAAATAGTTACCTATTTATCACAAAGCTGACATCATGAAATAATAAAAAATAAATTAAAAGAAACAATAACATCACAGTGTAGCATCTGCATTTTTTTTCTTGAATTTTCTCTTGCAAGAAGCTATTTTCTCCTTGATAATAACAATAAAATCACCCCAGAAAACAATACCTCTATGCCAATAATCAACTTCCATTGTGAAAGAGGATCATATACTAGGAGCTTGCATTGATGTATTTGACAACACAAAGCCAAGATATTACTGACAGTTCCCACAACTCAGTAATTTTTCACCAATAAGAATATCTTTGCAACTCACAGAAATGGAAACAGGAATTTTTGCATTGGTACATCTTGAACTAATTAAGAAATGTCTTCATTGCCTTAGTTACTTGCTTTAAATAGAACAGCTGTTAGTATTTCCAATCCACCACAAAAGATCCTGCAGAATCTCGATATCATGTTGCCAAATGCATTTGCAGGATGTTGTGCTTATAACAATCTTTAAGTGGCAATATAACTCAACTGAAGTAATTTATGCATCTCCTTAGGATAATTCAATGGAGAAGCAACTATTTTATACAGAGATAATGACTATTGACCTAGCTGGCCCTTACTTCCTCATCTCCAAACATCTGGACTAAATCTCTTCCTTCAAGAGTTTCTGTGCACAAAGGAAGAGAATTATGTCTGGTGTTACTTACTTTTGAAGACCTATAAATGCAGTGAAAGAAAAGCCGAATGAGTGAGGCACAGTTTTGAATCCTTTCTCCTTTTTCTTAAAATTGAGAGCCTTGTCATAGCTCAAATACACTTCTGTAGAGTAACAATGTCCTATTTGCAAAACACAAATTCACTTTCTGCATTTCTGCACTGTTCCTTGAGCCTCAGTCTCAGTATTACTTTATGTTCACTTATATACTAGGCCTATGAACAACCTAAACGACAGCAACAAAAAAAAAATCTTTTCTTATAAGACTAATTTACAATAAATGTAGTAGTATGTGCTGCCTGCATGTCTTGAACCATATGAGGCACTGAGTTTAGATGTCAAAGGGTAAATGCCATATTTATAACTGATTGGTGTGATATGGCATTGCTGACTACACCGTAAACCATGATGAGGACATGATGTTCAAGTGTCCTGATGAAGATTTTCAGTAGCTCTTTTAGCTAGTGATTTCCTAAGGTGACTTACTTGGCCTTAACAACTTTCTTAAAGAAACAACCTCTCTATTAATATTAAAACAAAAATCAAACAAAACTGGTATTGTTCCAAGTTAAAAGTGAATTAACAGTGACACCCAGTGGCCAGGTAAACATGCTATAAATTGCTCTAATATTCCCTGTGGAAGGCATTGAGACTAGCTAGTTAAAGAATGAGGTTCTCAATGTATTTAGTCATCATTTTCTCAAGGCCAGTCTGTTCCTAATTTTGGCAACATTGCATTGATTAGACCTAAAATCATTGTGTGCTAGTTTTTTCCTACTGTTTGCTTTTGCTAACATCCCAGATTGTAGTTGTATCGACAGACTATAACTGTCTTTATTAGAAATTACAAAACAGAAGCCAAAAACGCAATAAAGATCACTTATACATCAGTAACCAGAGCATAAACCAAATACAGTAGAATAAAAGGAGTAAGGGGGAAAAGAGAATTATTACATTCTTTTCTTTAACACTAATTTCAGTAGACCTGCTCAAAGTAACGGGTTTCCAATATGTGGAAAATTAAAGTTTGGTATTGAATCAAATAAAACCCAACAACTTATGGACATTTTCAATTCAATGGAATTCGGAAGAAGTCTCTACAAATGGCATTTCTGAATTGATTTATTTTCTGAGGTGTGCACTACGATGTGCACTGATTTCACTATGCAGCTGAAGATTCCAGTTCCCTGCTGCAGTAGGAGCTAAAGCTCCTAGACACTGCTGTTACCCGTCCAACTGCAGCAAATTACTCTTCCCTGCCCTGAGATAGTGTATAAACTGGGACCCTGCAAAATTAAATGCTAACTTTGGCAAAATATGTAATATGAATCTATTTTAATGTGAAGATGCCAGAAGTACTGTATTTAGGCAGCCCAACCAGAGTCCAAAGAAGATACTATGACACTTATTCACTAAAGTCAGTAAAATTCATCAAATCTAGCATGTTTTGGACAGAAGCATTTGGGATTCAATTGGTTATCACTTTTGTGAGCATGAGCAAGTAAAGTAGAAGCGTGTCTTTTTAAGAGGCTAATCTGTGATGGGAAGTTAAGGGCTGTACATACAAATGAAGTACAGTGTATCTTTTGCTTTCTCATGATGTGAGGTATTTGGTTTATGTGGTAAGGTTTTGATAGCAGGGGGGCTGCAGTGGTGGCTTCTGTGAGAAGACACCAGAAGCTGTCCCCACGTTAGACAGAGCCAGTTTCAGCCAGCTCCAATACAGACCTGCCACTGGCCAAAGCTGAGTCCATCAATGACATTGGTAGCACTTCTGTGAGAATAAAAAAATATTTAAGGGTGAAGAAAATGCAGCGTAACAGCTGTGAGAGAGGAGTGACAATATGTGAGAGAAACAACTCTGCAGACACACAGGTCAGTGAAGAAGGAAGGGGAGGATGTGTTCCAGGTGTTGGAGCAGAGATCCCCCTGCAGTCCGTGGTGAAGACCATGGTGAGGCAGGCTGTCTTCCTGCAGCCTATGGAGGTTAACGGTGAAGTAGATAACTGCCTGCAACCCATGAAAGGCCCATGAAGGACAGGGCTCCTGGCAGGACCAGTGGCCCATGGAGAGGAGCCCATCCTGGAGACGGTTTTCTGGCACGACCTGTGTCCCATGGGGGACCCGCACTGTATCAATCTGCTTCTGAAGGACTGTCACTTGTAAACAGAGAAGAACTTGTGGGGGATGTGATAGTTGGAAGCTACAGGCTTGGGTAAGAGTGACTGGAAAGATGCCTGGTGGAAAAGGACCTGTGGGTACTGGTCAACAGCTGGCTGAATATGAGCCAGCAGTGTGCCCAGGTGGCCAAGGCCAACAGCATTCTGGCCTGTATCAGGAATAGTGTGGCCAGCAGGACTAGGAAAGTTATCGTCCCCCTGTACTCAGCACTGGTGAGGTCACACCTCGGGTACTGTGTTCAGTTTTGGGCCTGTCACTAGAAGAAAGACACTGAGATTGTGGAGCATGTCCAGAGAAGGGCAATGAGGCTGGTGAGGGGTCTGGTGAACAAGTCTTATGAGGAGCAGTTGAGGAAACTGGGGTTCTTTAGTCTGGAGAAAAGGAGGCTGAGGGGAGACCTTATCGCTCTCTACAACTATGTGAAAGGAAGTTGTAGAAAGGTGGGTGTCCCAAGTAACAGGTGATAGGACAAGAGGAAATGGCATCAAGTTGCACCAGAGGAGGTTTAGGATGGATATTAGGAAAAATTTCTTCACTGAAAGGGTTATCAAGCATTGGAACGGACTGCCCAGGGAAGTGGTTGAGTCACCATCCCTAGAGGTATTTAAAAGTTGGGTAGATGTGCTTAGAGACACGGTTTAGTAGTGGTTTCGGCAGTGTTAGGTTAATGGTTGGACTCAATGATCTTAAAGGCCCCTTCCAACCTAGACAATTCTATGATTCTATGATTCTATGACTGCATGCCGTGGCAAGAACCCACGCTGGAGCACTTCTTGAGGCACTGCAGCCTGTGGGAAGGATCCATGCTGGAGCAGTCAGTGAAGGACTATCTCACGTGGGTGGGACCCCACACTGGAGCAGGGAAAGAGTTTGAAGAAGAAGGAGCAGCAGAGACAATATGTGATGAACTGACTGTAATCCCAATTCCCCATCCTCCTGCGCCACTAAGGGGGAGGAGGTAGAGAAATCAGTAGTGAAGTTAAGCCAGGAAGAAGGGAGGGTGAGGGAAGGTGTCTTTAGTTCTGTTTTTATTTCTCACTATCTTACTCTGTTATTAATGGACAATAAATTAAATTAAATTTCCCTGAGACGTTTTTTCCTGTGATGGTAATTGGTGAGTGCTGTCTCCCAGTGCTATCTCCAGGGAGTGTAACTCCCTGTCCTTATATTGACCCATGAGCTTTTCATCATTATTTTCTTCCCATGTCTTGATGACAAGGGAGAGTGAGAGAGCAACTTTGCGGACACCTGATGGTCAGCCAAGGCCAAGCCATCACAAGTATTCATGTAAATCTACATCTTCACCACTTCTGAGTATCACAAAAGAGGGCCTGTTAATACAGAACCCATGCTTCAGTCTGGTTTAACACATAGCATTTAACTTACTTGAAAGACAGGTCAAGAACAGAGCAGAAGTTACTGGAATATAGTAGTGTTAAGAGCATTGGAAATGGTTTTTGAGAGGCTGCCATTGCATTTTTCAGTCATTATGTTGGTGAAATGAGTCTCACTCTTAGCAATTAATGGGTGTTTCAGTCAGAGTTGTTATCCTAACTGTGTGTGTGGTAAAGAAATGATTAAAGAAGGTTTTGTATCCTCTTGTTAGTACTAGGTGTAAGTAGTTTTCAAACAACTATACTGTCCAATTTCACAGAACTGAAACTACAATTTTGCTGAAGATCTGTTTTTTTATCATGCAGTACTATCAGGCTGAGCCTTTAGTAGATCAGAGTTTTCCATGAGGTCATTGATTTTTCAAGTAGAATAACAAAATGAATATTCAAAAGGCAGCTAAAATGAAAAGGGTGAAAGAGATACAAATTAAAGTAAACAACTAAATTAATTAAACAAAAGTTTCTTTGTCTAGGAGCCAAAGAACGTGATACAAGAGAGAAAAGCTTTGGAAAAAAAATGTGTGTGAGATTACAGTAGATATTCTAAGCAATTTAATTTTCTTTCCTTTCAGTTTTTCCTCACTTTCATATCCTTCCCACTTGGTTGGAGAGCTTATAATTAAAGAAGGGCTCTGCTTACATGCACTTCATACGGTCTTCTTTCTGAGAGGATTGAATGGAATGATGCATTCCACTGGTCTTCTCCAAAGTTTAGTGAAAAACAAAACAGTTGTGTTTCATTTATTAGGAAATGTAGCTTCTGAATCTATACTTATAATCAATTTTTTCAGAGGCAGTAAGTCTTCAAAGAGAATGATCCTAACTCTTCTGAATATCAGGCCCCTTTAAAAGGTCTTGTGTTAGATACCCAAAGATACTTGAGACCTCTCATCATTTGGGAAACACCTGATGTCTTCTCCTCCTGATGTGACACCCTGAAGGCCCTCATATGTATGGTTTGCCAAAAAAGAGGACAAAGAGCTTGAGGAGAGTAGAATCACTTATAGAAAGCTGCAGATAGGAGTCAAGCAAAGGAGCTCAGAAACACTTCTCCAGTTTGGTGCCAACAAAGATCTAGGTAATGAATTTGCCTTTGAGGAAATGGCACTGCCCTAGTTCTTTCCCTGCCAATGAATCTGTGAAATTCAAAGGTGAAGGAATCACAGAGTACAGTTATTGAAACAGTACTGGAAGTACTTTTTCAGTATGAGTTCTCCCTGGAGTCACAAAAAGAGCTGTAACTGCACCAGTCATACTAGCACTATTGTTATTTTTTTTCAGTAGCGTGGGCAATTTCTTGAGGCTACAATTAGACCTTCCTAAAGAGAATCTGCAAAGCAGAACTTCCAGCACTGAATTTTCTCTGTGTGTGTGTGTGTGTGATTCCAACACCTATGCCAACAAATTAACATGGCTGAACACAAGGATGATAGCTAGCAAAACAACCTGTGAGTTTCTTGATATTTAAGACTTTAGCAATTCTTCACATACAAGTCAGTTCTTAGTGAGAACTGAGTGAGAAATATTTAGCTTAAAACACTTTTATTTCTCAAAGCGTCATATAAATAAAAAACACTAGCAGATAGAAGAGGGATGGATTGTTTAAACTGGTAGGAAACAGATGTAATATGTTTTCCTCCAACTTTTATGATAACAATACTGTTAGTTCTGCTTGCATTTAATTCACAGTATCTGTGCAATATTGTGGATTGAAATCAGGTAATTACACCCTTGACCAAGCCTTTGAAAAGTGAATGATTCTAATATAAGAGTAGTAATTGAAGATAATGAAGGAAAATGAAAGAATCTTCTTTGATAATCAAAGTATATTAACAGTTTAACCCAGCATCTGAAATCTTTAAAACAGAAAGGTACACAATTAAATACAATTTGTTTAATAAATGACAAATTATACTCTTGAAGTATAGTAAAATATCATGGAGCTAATTGTTCACTTAATGACACAAGAGTACAGTCCATAGGGTAGAAAGGGCCAAGTGTGTCCTCCCGTACCTAGCAATCTGAATTTCTACTGTTTCAACTGGAAAAATATACCTTTTTTTTTTTTTTTTATCTTTTCTTCCAAGTAGTATACATTTTGTAATTTCATATCAGGCTGTTTGTGATTTGCTGTTGCAGTAAATCTATGTACAATGTAATAGCTAGTGGATTCTCAGCTGGTAGTTAATACAGTTACCTGGATATTCATCAGGAGCATTTTGTTTCTACTCAGCCCAGCTCTGGATTTCATAGTAATGCAAAATTCTCTTCACCTTCACTTGATGGAAATGTGCCCTGGAAACCAAACCTGAAAGGGAAAAAAGGGACTAAAGAAACATACAATAAGGATATTAAAATGGAATTACAGGGGGGTTTATTCCTAATATTTTGTAAGACCTTAATTCTGGTACACCCTGTTCAAACAAGCAGCTTATCTGAATCCAAAGAGTAGCTGAGAACATCTCTTCTGAGTAAAAGTTGGTGGTTTGGGCTCTTAATCTATCAGGCACTACCATGACTTTATGCATATTAAATGAACAAAGTCTATTTTACTCAAAAAGCGCTTATCTTTAAAATACACTATTTAATCTCCAGCAGCAGAATAAACTGAATATATTACAGACTGTTAAGGTGATTCATTTACAAGGCCAACAATTATGTAGCCATTTAATTTTGCACTTACCTATTACCACTGAAGTCACTGAAAAGCATGTTCATTTTCATTTGAATAAAGCATCCAAAAGCCATTATAAAACATATTTATTCACTGTAAACCACCTTCAACTTTCAGACAGCCTGGCACTGCAGTAGTGGACCAAAACGCACCTTTGCAATTGTTGTCCAGTTTGTAAAGTATAATACTAGTGTTCATTATTGATTCACATACTTTCTAATTGCTTTTATGTTTGAACATATTCTCACTTTTATCTCATGCTTACAGTCCAATAGGTGGAAATGTAAAATAATAAAAAACACATCTAAACAATAGAAAAAAAAAAAAAAGTCTGCGTTTTAAAAGCAGTCCTTAGTGTAATGTGTTCTTTTTGTAAGGGAAATGTTTTAAAAGTAAATGTTTCATAAGCAGTGGAAAATTATAGATAAGGATGTGAAGAAGATGCACTGAGAACTTAGACCAAGAACATTAGTTAATTAACTTCCCTCTTTCCTACAATGTCCTGACTGAACCACATGTCTGAGTTGAACGGGAGCAGATGAATGGAAACTCAATCCTAAGGAGTGAACATTGTCCTTAAACCTCAGTTCAGGACATCTAGCTAGCACTAGACAGCTGCTAGTCTAAGTTGAATTTTTTACGTAAGATCTTTCCTGGATCTTCCCCAATACCATATAAATTAACTTTCTAAAATAAGACAAAAGACAGTATGTATTTGAAATAGTAGAGCAATGACAGCATCTGGAAGAGTGAAGGAGCAATGACGATATAACAGTAAGGTGTCATTATATTGGCTGATGGAATGCACATGTAACAGGTTACAGACCTTTGCAAAAAAGAAATAGAGGAGATATTTATTTATCAGCATTATATGCTGAAGGACCATCTGATTGGCTGAAAGAAGCTATTTGATGAAAGTTTTGGAAGTCTCACATAATGGTCTAAAACTTTTTTAAATAAAGACATTGTATTGGATCCTATAGTAAGGAATAATGGATGTTGCTCAGAAGTCTTTACTTTGTCTAGCAGCAAAAGGAAATGGTGCCCCTTTTTGCCCTCCCTTTTTACCATAACTCTGGAACAAATCAGTAAAAGAATCCAACACAATAACAGAGTTGAAGGCATAAAAATATTGGACATCCTGGATAGAATTTTATTATACGCTGTCGATGTCATTCTTTTCTTATCCAATCCATATGAATCCCTTGGGGGCAGCAGCCAATGAATTAAAAAGTTTGAGGAAGTCTCACTGCAGAATCGTAATCAAAGGAAGTTCAAGATTCAGTGCATCAAACTTTCAACAACAATATATGAAGCCATACTAAATATGGGTTCAGTTGGACTAAACATTCAATTGGGTACCTTTGAGTGCAATTACGGCCTAGTACTGATGGTCATATGATCTCATTTTTGCTCAGATATATAGGTCTATTGACCTTGAATAGCGTAACTGTATAATGGATATAATAATAAAACTACTAAGCTTTTAGGGAGAACTTTTCACCCAAGGATCTCAAAGCATTTTAGAAAGGAGGTCAGGATCATTATCTGTATTGGCTGGAGGAACAGGAGCCAAAGAAGAAAACTGACTTGACCAAAGTTGTCTAGGAGACCTGTGGCATAGCCAAAAAGAAAAAGACTCTTTTGTGTTACAGTGCCAGCATGAGGAGACAAATTAAAGCACAGTATGATTAACATTTTCTCCAGTCTTGCTTTATTGCTCCATTTATTGTGATATTTGAAAGTGGTTTGAATGTGTATATTATTGCTCCATTTATTGTGATATTTGAAAGTGTTTTGGATGTGTATATGTATATTTGGCAAGACAATGAAATCATCTTAATTTCTTAGCTTTCAAAGCTTTCCACATCAACAGCAGTTTCATTTCAATAAGCTAATAATACCGCATTCAAAATCCTGTGTATCAGCAGAAAAAGTTCCCTGCAATTGCAACTACCAGCAAAACCCAAGAGTTTAAGGGCTTATACTGTGGATGAATGAGTTATGAGAAAGAATGTGTCAGTCAATGCTAAGGTGTAGGTGTGGGTTAGCCTAAGTAGGCCTATGACAGGGTCTTGGCCATGGGACAGCAGGGTTCATCAGTGTTTGCCCATGGAATATCTGACTTGCAGTGAAAACTGAGACCCTCTGACTCCAAAATTTTTTTATTGAAATATCTTACAGGACTGTGGTTATGCAATTAGAAACTCAATTGTGTAACTCGTAACTATTAGCAAATGGTATTTGGTTAAAAAAAAAAAAATCATCATTTTTATTAATATAAAATGGTGAGATATTAATACTTACAACATACTGAGAAAATGAGGCTACTTGCCTTGCAAGTTCTCCCACTGCAAGCTCAAAAAGAAAATGTGAATTTTAGTAGGGAAAAATCATCGAATAAACTGCTCCTATGTTTAAAGTTTACTTCTAAACATTCTAAACCTGAAAATTACTTTTTTGTGTATTAGCTTGTGTTAGTTAGTCTAAACATCAGTATTATGCAGTTGATTTTACTTATGTTTTTGTTAGTATTGTAGACCTGCTAAGCTAACAGAAATTGTGATCTTAAGAAAAAAATGTATAATCATTCTTCCGGGACTTTAGCTGTCAGTGAAAGTTTTATCATATGGTACTTTCTGTAAATATCATGACAACATTTCCTGTTGCAATAGATTTCTTATTTCAGCACAGAAATTTGATTAGTTAAAGCCTACTGGTCTGAAAAGCTGCTGAAAAGCTAAGTATGGTTTACTGGATATCCATAGATTCAAAGCTCCACATATTGCCGAACATCAAGAGCTGCTGTCAATCATTAACAAGCTATGTTTATACTTCCTGAAAAGTTAAACTCTAAACCAGCACTTTTTCTCCCCAAACAGTTCTATAAACTGCTCTGCAGAAGAAGTTGTGGAAGAACTGGAAGAAGTGACTATTAGACCCTGAGGACATCTTGGCCAGTCACAAGCTCTGGTCTCAGACAGAGGCATCAAGAAAAGAATCTATTGGAGGAAACTCAAGCAGGCAAAGGTTTGAGGTGGTTCTGCCTTGTAGTATTTTCCTCAGTGAAGATCAAGAGGGCTAAAAGTCAAGAAGTCAAGTTTTATTGGATTATAAATTTGGATATTTAATTTTTCAACTAAAGAAAACTTCAAGAGTTTAGGGAAGACAGGGTAAAACAATAGTTCATGTAACTTTAGTCATGTCCTCATGTCCACTGTGTACTTTCAATATGGTTTGTCTTTTCCAGAAGTTCTCTGAGCAGTCGCAAGCTCTGCACAGACCTCTCTGTTCCCTAAAAGCTTCTGTTTATACCATCTCTGAAACTTGACTTCCATCTCCTTGTTACTTATTGAAGTTGCTTATCCTCTACATAACCAGCAGACTCCCAGACTCAGTCTTGTGACTAACTTTTTCCCATCTTTTGCTTATGCCTCCAAAATTTTGTCCCCTTGAAGTTGCTTCTCACATTACGGTGAGGAATCCTCTCCCTCCTTTCAGAGGATTTTGGCCTGGTGCCTCCCCTTCAAGGGACTTTCTACACAAATGAAAAACAATCAAATCAAAGATACTATCTATCTGGTGCAATCTGCCTCTCCTGAGCTCACCTAGAATCTCCCAAATGAGGATGATCAGTCTTCCAATATTTAAAATAACTAATACACATCAGTCTTCCAATATTTAAAATAACTAATACACAATCAAGTCTATTGCTACCTATAAAGGAAATATTTAGTCAGAGTCTCTCATATAATTGCCCGTACAGCTTTATACATTTAGGCCTAACACTTAGGCCCTTGATGTTTCTATTTTAATATTTTATCTTTTAATTAAAAAGCTTATGATTTGTTTGCCTCATCACTTTCATTTAAGGAACTGTCACGTGAAGTTGACTGACATCCAGTCATTGACCCACAAACATAAATAACTTCCATAATGAGGAATAGAGTCAATATTGACTAAGGATTTGTTCAGTATTGTTCCCACAGAAGAAATAAATGTCAAGACACTAAAGTATTTTTCACTGAAAAATATGTATATATATGTTTTTTTCCTGTCTCCTTGTCACACAGTATCTGGTGTGATATTTTCAAAACAATTTAGATAGCTCAATACATTAAATCCAACTTTTGGAAATGTGTTACAGACACAATTCCCAAAGGCAACACAAGAAAGTTAGATGTTTCATCTACAGCTGCTTTAATAACAAAATGAAAAACTGCAATCCACCTTTATTAAAAAGTCTTAAAATGCCTCAGGGAAAAGTGAGATCATAGTTTTAAATTTCTTTAGGTGACAGAAAAAGTCAGTATCTTTTACCCAAGATTGCATGGCGTTAGGTCCGATAAAATAAAATAAAGGCACATCTGGAGCAACTTACTTGCAAAAATAATACTATACGAGGAGGCAGATATGATGACATTTTTTCACTCACACTATTTCTGAGCTGAGGTAATCAGAAATTTTGGGATGAAATCTTGAAAGAAATGCATATTTTTCAGGTTTAGGGGGAAAAAAAAAGAAACACAAACACAACAACTAGCTTTTTCACACCTTTAGTGAGTATTCTGACAACCAGGCTATGCTATACCACCTGGCTTTTATTTAACTCCAAAGCACATTCAAAGGTTCTAACTTCTAAGTATGCCTGTGTCTGCGTGTGTTTCCATATGTGTCTGTTTTTCTGTATCTTTGTAAGTGAAATGCAAATTAGGATTTCCAGTTGGTCCTTATTTGAGGTTAAATGCAGAAGCAAACTGCATCACACCAAAAACTAAAATAAAAATGTCTACTTTTTGTTAGGCATCTAAGCCATGTATATAACTGATTTACATTATAAAACACATGTACTATATAAAATGCAATCTTTCTATGTGTATTTAATGCAATTTTTCTATGTTGTGTCAATAGCAACAGACTTCTCAAGTTTAATATTAAATAAAAAGGCTATTATTGAACATATTTTAACTACTCATTTATGCAAGCAAAAATGACGATCATGACCACAAGCAGTGGTTGCTGCTGCTTATACGTTGCCTTAAATGTACCTCACTGTTGTCCATCTAATACCGTAATAACTTGTTTAGATGGCTTTGTCATAACCATAACATAACTAGTGTGAGTCACATAGGTAGAGGTATGCCCACAACAGCAGTATTAAGCAGTTAACTCAAAGTATATTTCACAAGTTGTGCCACAGGAGAAAGGGGTCTTCTACTATTCTGACGCATGGAAAGCCACACACTTAGCTGATGCCTAAGGAAGCCAAATTATACAAGAATCAATTGACTTCCATTCTTGGCTCAATTCATAATTTTACCATAGAATTTTGTACTTCGTTGTTACAAAATTTCAACATCTTTCACTCAGGTTAGGACCTGATTGAATTTTTTGTTTTTTTTTGTTTTGTTTTGTTTTTTCTGGATTTAACATATTGGATCAGGCCTCTACAGATGTCTACGTTCTTACCAAATTTCTAATAATGATTTAATTTATTTGTTTGTCATATGATTCTTCAAAAAAAAAATAATGGTATCAGTTTCTGTTACATTAATAAACTTTATAATTAACACCAATTTTTTGCTATCTAATCATGGAATCATAGAGTGGTTTAGGTTGGAAGGGACGTTAGAGATCATCTAGTTCCAACCCCACTGCCATGGGCAGGGACACCTCCCACTAGATCACGTTGCTCAAAGCCTCATCCAACCTGGCTTTGAACACTTGCAGGCACAAGGCATCCACAGCTTCCCTGGACAACCTGTTCCAGTGCCTCATCGATCTCACAGTAAAGAATTTCTTCCTTATATCTAATCTAAATCTACCCTCTTTCAGTTTAAAACCATTACCACTTGTCCTATTACTNTCTTCAAGTGTGACCATCCAGCCAATTCTTTATCCACCATGTGGCCCACCTGTCAAATCTATATCTCTCTATTTTAGAGACAAGGATGTTGTACGGGACAGTGTCAAGTGTTTTGCACAAGTCCAGGTAGATGTCGTCAGTTACTCTTCCCTTATCCAGCAACACTGCAACCCTGTCATAGAAGGCCACCAGATTTGTCAGACACAATTTGCCTTTAGTGAAGCCATGCTGGCTGTTATCAATCACTTCCTTATTGTCCATGTGCCTCAGAATAGTTTCCAGAAGGATCTGCTCCGCAATCTTGCTGGGCACAGAGGTGAGACTGACCTGCCTGTAGTTCCTTGTGTCTTCTTTTTTTTTCCTTTTTAAAAATGTGTGTCATGTTTCCCTTTTTCCAGTCTGGGAACTTCACTGGATTGTTACAACTTTCCAAATGTGATGGATATAAATGTTATAAATGAAATAACAAACCTGACCAGAAGCAAGAACTTTTATTAATAAAGGCTCGGTTGTGCATCATTAATACATTTCAAATATTCTTAAATCCACTTTACTTGTTTTTACTTTCCTTTTTTTAAGATGTTTTGGAGAACTTATTTTTACTGGGAGTTGTGACTTGTGTGAAACATTTAATAGATGTTTGAAATTCCAGGTTGCGACTGCTGGTAGAAATGAGAGATTGTAATGAAAGGTAGAACTTAGTCAAACAATCACTGAGGTCGTCTCTCCAAAGAGCAAGACCTTTTAAATAATATACTAGTATGATATAGACATTTTCCATACCCCAGAATCTTTTTTTCAACAACTTTATCAGATGTGAAGATCTGGAGAGAGTCATGACTTTAAATGGATATAAGGATATCCTGTCTAGAAAAAATGAGGAATGTTGGAATAAACTGTCAGACCCATAAACTATGTCATAGTGCAAGTATTTGAGCCTACTCAAAGGAATTTTTCATTGAAAAGATTTTCTTCTAGAGGTACTTCTAGATAGAAATATTGATGATGAGGAAGTCATCTGCCAAAGGAATGCCAATTGCATTACCATTTTTTTTTATTTTTTTTTTCCCAAGGAAGGTAGAACATGATTGTGTCCTGAATGCTTGTGTAGCTCTTTAAAGTTGAATAGATTGTGCCCTTATGCCAACCCAGTGACCCCCTCATGTGATGACTAAAAGGTTTATGCACACTGTGACCCTGAAATACACTTTTTGAGATGTAAAAGTGAACATGTTATTGACTCAAATCTGTTATCTGGCAATTCTCAAAACAATGTTTTTCTATCAAACTCAGAAGGATTCTAAGAAAAATATTTTCAGTAACGGGTCTATGTTTTCTTTCTTTTTTTTAGGTTCAAAAATACTGTTTAACACTTAATTATGTTAAAAGATTATTTGGAAAGGAAGGACTTATTTAAACAGTAAAATAGATTATATTCATTGAAATAAAATTTGTCATTGGTTTGTAATCATATAAGGGAAATTTCTGAAAAGGGAATGGAATTAAAAAGTTATACTAAGATTTGTAAGACACGAAGATTTCTTGATGCAAGGAGAAAGGGATCTAAAACACATAAAAATATTCAAGAAGTCTACATGATTAGAAATGTTATTAAGATCACCTTACTAGCTACCAAGCCACTAAATAATGGAGAAAGCTAATTTTGACTCCACTAAACGATGGAAGAGATTAATGCACTTCCTTCAGAGATATAATGTAAACAGCAGGTTATAAGGTTCAAGTTAAGCAAGTAGTTCTCCTTCTCTGTGCTCCAGTTTCCAATTTTTCAATACTCGTGAAGTTTACCTTGTTTATTTCTACAAAAAGTCCACAGTCAGACTACAAAGCAGGAAAAGACATCATTGGAGAAATGTTTCAGGTTTGTAAACACTGGTATCTAGTGCTATTTTTTATGTCAGTTTTCTGATGCATTCTTATAAGGCTGAATAATATGACTTAAGACTATAGGAAACATGTTCCTTTTTAGAATGACAGTTGGAGGCCAGGTTGTTTACCCAAAGGTATCTAAAAGGACACTACATATGCATGTTGAAGAAGCTGAATCTTTCCCTGCGTAACAGGACCAAAAGGGCGTGAGCATCCAATTTGATTGGTATCACCAGCATTGTCTCCTGTTAAACTCCAAATAAGTTAGAGCTCTATTTTTCCTAGAAGAGTCATGAGTTCACCTTTGAAAAGTAGGCAGAGGAAAAGGGGTCTTAATTCACCTAAAAGACTGTTGATATTCCTTCATTTTCTCACCTCAGTAATTCAGAAGTAGCTTAAAAGATATTTCCTTTGGCTTCATGGGACATATCTGCTACTATCCACATTTTTCTATTTATCTATAATGTATACTATCCTTGATTAAACAAACAGCATACACTGAACCTTCAGTGAGCTTTATTTTAAAATAAGAAAGGATTCGCTACTCATTCAGAGGATAGGTTGTTTAATTTTATTTAAGACAGACTTCAACTTGTCATATTTATACTACTAAGTAAAATTCAGCCTTGAGGCAAGCGTGGACATTGATCCAGGACTATCCAGGTTGCTGATCCATTAGCAATATAACAATTCTGTAACAATTTTAGGATGTTCCAGCTTAGACTCTCCAAGGCAGTGTCTGGACTCTCCTCAAAAGGTAACATACAGCAGAGTATGTCCAAAAGTGTGGCTAGGATTGCACAAGTATGGGTTTCATCAAACCTGACTCTTTTTAACACCAGCAGGTTTGAGCCCTCATACAACACTGCATGTCTTCATGCCATACAATTTGATATAAAAAAAACCCAAAACCTTAGTTTCAGACTATGAAACCACTTCTCTGGGAGCCTCTAGCATTACTGTCATGTCATGTCAACGATTTTGACCTGAAAAAAAACAAGAACCCACGAAAAATTATTCTTTACCACCACAGACATTGTCTGCATTAGTAAACTATGCTGAGCCAGGGCACAGACTTAGGCAGTGATGTGTCTTTCATGTGGTTATTTGGTTGGTGGTTTCATGTGGTTATTTGATATATTTAAGGTTTTGACTAATAACAACTCTACTCTCCTACTTAATGTATGGCTATGATTAGGTGATGGCATGGGCCCAGGGCTGGACTATTTCCAAGAGAGAGGTGGAAAGGGCCACTTTTTTGGCTTGGTTTGGTTTGGTTTGTTCCCTTTTGTTTTATTTTGTTTTAAGGGAGCAAGGGAAAAGTTAAAGTATATATACATTAACCGTTTTGTGAAGCTTTCTCTCAGGACCAAAAGAATACATTCTCTGATTCATTTTACTTACTAATATTAAGATGTGAGTGAAGGTCAAAGTTTATGTGGATCTGCCTGGTCTTGCTGACTGACCTCAGATATGGGTTTTATTTATTTTATGACTACAGATATTGCTGTAAGCCTTATCTCTAGGAAAGACATCCAAAGACAGACATACATTTAAGTAGTTTTTTGCCCACTGATTCTGCACAACCGAGTACTGTGTATATGACACTTACCGCATATTTTTAATGAAAATTACTTCTCCACAATTGGCTCTGGAATACTTGCTTGTGAGCAAAACATGCAGAAAGGAATAAAATATATGAACCAAAGGAGAAAAAGCACACAGCATAACAAATATGTGGCCAGCTATATAGCTTTTATATGCAAAGGCTTGTAACTAAATAATTATGTATGTTTGAAGTTCATTGCAATAATTTTGTCAAAAGATTTTACTTTAGAAGATTTTTTTTCTTAATTTTGCATATTTGTATGCATTTCACAGTTTTCCATTTGTATTACACTGTAGAAAGCTAGAATAAGGAATCACTGAGACAACAGGATTTTGCAAAAAGAGAGAAAACATTTTCACTCCAAGGTCAGTGCTTCAGATACATCCAGGATTTTCCAGCCAAATTCTTCAAGGTCCAATTAACATAGATTTAAGACAATCGCATTTAATTTATCCCTAAAGATTAATTCAGGAACATTGTTCTAGAGATAAGTCATAACTCATCTTGAAAAGTTAATACACAATTAATTGGTCAGTACCCTCCGCAACATGCATTGTTATGCCTCGGTGGCAGTATATGCAATTCTCCATGAAGGAGCGGCTAAACTAAGAAAATCAACAAAACCGATTTGAGAGTTCATGGCTGATGCCCACTATTGTCAAGGTGATGTCTGAATCCCGCATAAGAAATGGACTGTTAGAAAAGAAGTGAAATATATCCGTGAAAAATATTGGTTTACTTTTGTACTTTTACTTTTGTCCATTTCTGTAGATAGGGAATATTAATTTTTGACTGTTATAAGCAGTAATTTATTACAAATGAAACATGATGGGACCAGAAGAATGGCTTGACACACGTGATGCAGACTGGGGAAAAGAAGAGCTTTGTAGGTAAGAAGATTTTTTTCTTTCTTTCTTTTTGACACATAGGAAGAAATGTGTTCCATAAAGGAGCTCACCGTCTCTCTCTGTATATATATACGTAAAGTAAAGTAGTTCTGAATGCAATTAATTCTGCTGTCCAGTGAGCTGCAATGCAGGGGCAAAGTTAACTCTGAACAAGACTGAACCTGTCTGGCAGCCTTATAAGGACATCAAATACTAAAACGAGTATGAGTCAGTTAGAAGACATTTACCCTACTCTGCTGAAAAGTAACCTGAGTTGCAACTGTTTCAGAGTAGATAGTCTCTTACCACTGTGGTGTTGTACCAGCACATTAATGACAAAGGGATGCCTCAGTTAGTTCAGCGTACTTTTTTATAATTTCTGCGCCAAGGAAGATAGTATACCTGCTACTTCTGTTCTAGTCACAATGAGCAAATCTTAAAAATCAGTGATTCTTGAGTTCTACTAAGGTGGCTGATTTAACTATGAACCCACTAAATAACGAGGTTTAATTATTGGTTCTTAAACAAATATTATTTTTCTTCATTGACAAAGAAAATTTTCTAGTGCCACTTGGAAGTCTCTTACATGGTAAACACATGTTATTCTTGGATTTCTAGAACTTGCTAAATTCTATTTACTTACCTTTTTTTTTTCCTATTTCTTTTGAAATTAAATAAAATTCATTCCTGAATTACACCACTTAGCTGACCAATCTTCGTATTTCCAATTTCCTTTAATCTGCTGCTTGGAGTCTAAAAATGAGGTTTTGAGACCTAAAAAATGAGGCTTTAAAACCTCAACTAGTTTTCATCAAAATTAAGTTATGTGGTAGACCTCTCTAAAATGAGATTTTTTTTTTTATCCTCCTGTGGCGAAAAAAAAAACTACCATAGTTTTTGGACATAGGCTGAAACTTAAATTTCTTAGTGTTCAAAGATCAATGAAAGGATTCTTTTGCCCAGATGATTCCCCACTATATACTTTCCTCACATAATCAAATATGTGTCTTGAAAGCAGTAAGTAAACTGTATTCAAAATCTGTTGTTTTAATCTGAAAATGCATTAAAATCCGATCATAGTTTCCATATTGTCTTTAACAGCCACAAGGAGATCCAAATCTTCCAGACTGATAAAGATACTAAACAGCCATTACATTCACCATTAGTGAAGCCATAACTAATACTCTTCTTAGACTATCCAAGTCAACTGTTCTTCAGAAACATACTACTGGGAGGTAGCCAGATCTCTTAAGTTACAAAGTAGGAATATGGAAAATGGTACTAGGAAAGTTTTGTGTGTTTTAAATTGGTTTATTTCCCTGGAGAAGCTTTCCATCAGGAAGCAGGATATCCTGTAGATAGTTTGCCTGATTTTAGAGCTTTTACTGAATGGAGATTACATTGAGTTAAAAACTGCTTTGCCTGTCAAAGATGAAGATAAGAATTTGCTATGTACATAAACTATCAGTGTGCTTTTAAGTAATATGAGTGAATCATTACTGTTATGTTAGATAGCATTTCTATCATCTGAGATCTACCTTGGGAGTCAAAAGCATTTTTTTTTTACTTAAAAAGCATAAATTATATATGTAGTATATAAACAATATATACATAATATATAAGCACACATATATATTTTTATGTATTATTTAATGAAGATGAATGCTTAGTTGTCCTTTTCATTTCATGTGTGATTGTGTATACATGTAAGACTCAAAAAATGAAAAAACCATCATATTTCAAGTCCTACCAAAATGTTCTTTGTTTTTCATAATTGCATACTTTTCAATTGGAAAAGTACATGGCAGAATATTAGCTAGTACCCCAAAAGTGTTGAAAAGGGATGGAATGTAGTTTCTTTTATTAGTTAGTGAAGTCTTTTACCACAGTGAAAGTAACATCTAATTGATGAATTATTGGTTATGACTATAAATAACATTTGTGAATGTTGGATAAAGAATGTAAATTCTGAAAGCTTACAAATGGCAATTTACAACTGCCTCTGTAGGTTCTGTCTAGTACAGGACATTTCTGTCAAATAGCATAAAAAGGAAAAAAAAAAAGACACAAAAAGAAAGAATTGCTAAAAAATAGAAAAACAGGATATCATGATAAGTTTTTTTATCTGAAAAATACTGAGAGAGACTCTTGTGATCATCATAAATATTGCAAGTAAAAAGAAGAAAATAAACGAGAACAATGAGGACTGCATGACAAAAAAAAAAAGTCATAGTATAGACTGACCATGTTACTGAAAATGTGGTATGTGCTCTTAGAAATAGAAATAAAATGTCTATAAATGATCCCAAAAAGTCTGCAAGTATCTTGAAGAGATGAGTATGAACACATAGTAATTTTTGCAAAAACTTTATTGTTGTCTAATTTGAAAGCTTTGAAAGACCTGGAAATCTGTGGGAAAACGAACTACATTATAAAACAAGAATTACAGAGTAGACCTAAATTAGTCTGGAGGTCCAATAGTTAACTGAATGGTATACCATCTAGACAAGATAAGGAAGAGGAAAATGAAAAATATTTTAATAGTAAAAGAGCTGAAGAGAAAATCTGAATTACATAAAGATGTTAATGAAAAGTTGAAACACAAGGCATTGATACAGTCTAGAGAACTTGAGACATGCACAGAGAAACAGCAATATTAATATCAAAATATGTTTGAAAATGACCAGAGGGATTTCTTCAGGTAGTTGGACCACAGGAATAAAAACATTATAATGATAAATAAAAAAACTGTTATTATTTTTTTTTAGAGATCTGTGGGAAAAGAAGGCACCATGTAACATTTGCCAATGTAAGTAGAAAACAAACTAGTGAATAATGTTAATCAAAGTGATTACAATTTACAAAGCAGGCTGAGAAAGTTAGCTAGTTGGTAAACACCAAAAATGAATGGAATCTATAATTACTGGTTAGAGAGTGGGGTTATATTTTCGGCTTAAAATATATTTACTCCCCAAAGAAGTGGAAAAAAAAAAAAAAATGCAATGGAAAGATGAAGAACAGGTCTTTCTTCTACAGAAAAAGGAAGCCTGACTTCCTAAATGCAGACCTGTAGATTAGCCTGTAGTCTGGTATAGTCTCCCTGTAATTATATTAGTTGAACATTTTGAAACTAATTATGTGGTTTCTCAAGAGAAGAAAGGATTTTAAAGTTCTGGGAGAAACTGTATCTGATGACTGATAGCTGCACTAGAAGCAAAAGGTTCAGCATTTATACTGATTAGGTTATCAATAAAAGTCATGTTTCTGGATTATAAATGCACTGGAATACCATCCACGAACGGTAGAACTTCTATAGAGTAGCAAAGGAAAGTGAACATGATGCTTAAACTGCCGGGTTAAAACAGCACAAAAAAAAATCATACACAATGGGATTTTTTGAGGTGATTCTTTGTTGTCTTTGTTCTTTACTATATCATTATCTGCAATCCTGAGTTATTCAAAGAGAAATGTATATAACGTAAAATAATTGTCATTTAACTGTTCATTGCAAATCTGTTTTATATATGTGACCTGAAATCATTAATTTTTCAAATGTGTGGATTTTTGGAAAGGTATGAGAATGGCAATCAGATAAAAGTTGGTGGGCTTTTTGTTTGTGGCTTGGCTTTTTTTTTTTGGTGTTTTGGTTTTTTGGGTTTTTTTTAGTTTTTTTGTTTGGTTGTTTTTTAAAGAAATCAAAAGTATGAGGGGAAAGGTGGAAAAAAATGAGTATTATTAGATACGGTTTCAGCATATAATTATGTAGGTTTTTGTTGGAGAAAGAAATTAAGTCAATAGTAAAGAAAGACAATTCCCAGATATTAACAAAACTCTGAAAAGAAGATCAGAATGAAAAATTGAAATATTTACTTGCAAATACAGTTGTATGATGTTCTGCTGACATAATTTATTGGACAAATTGATATAAGAGAATTAGTCAAAAATGGCTAGGAGGAATTGAATTCTGTACAAAGAAGTAAAATGTCATGGGCAAGCTTTTCTTTACAGAAAAGATGGAGATAAAAGCATTATGAGAAGTCAAAAATACATTAGGATCTTATAATGTTAGCAGCCTCTGTGAAAGATACAGGTGCAATTCATCAGACCAAATATAGTTACCTAACTTAGTCTGTGCCCCTTTACACAATAGAGAAAAATATACATTTTGGAGGGAGCAGCTCATTTCACTCTAAGGAAATACACGTGTGCTCTGACTTATTCCCTAAAAATATTTTTTTTTTCACATTGACAATTAGGGGGAACCTGGGATGACTAGTTCATCCGTACAGATTTTTGAAGTTTTGCAGATAGATAGACTCCTACCCAGACTGAGTACATGTTAGAGCAAAACTAAATGAAAAATACAGTATTATTGAAAGTAAGCCATCATACAAAAAGGACAAAGTATTATATAGGGGTTTAAAGATGAAAAAGTATATGTGGATTTTCTTTAGAAAAAAATCATTTAGGAAAGTGACAAATTACAAATGGCTTGCAAAAGGAAGAAAAAAGAAAAAGAAACTGAGCATTTGGTGGTGAAAGGTATATTGTACTAGATATATTAGAGAAAAGATACGTGATAGAAAAGATATAAGCCTTGAATGAAGGATATGTAGCCAGGTCCCAGAGAAGTTTAGTTACAAGGATGTACCAAATTGGCCCAAGATAAGTTTCTACTCATTACTCTATATATTATATCAGGACTAAGTTGGCAGCATTGTTTAGTAGGTGCTATAAAAAAAATATGTAGACTACAAGTAAGAGGGAAACATCCCATCACAGGAAAAGTTACTGAAAATAAGAATGTAGAGATACTATAAGATTTTTTTAAAATTATTATAAGAAGTGTAAACTATGAAGACTATGTGTGATACCTTCAAGAGAGAGGGAAAATGCGTGCTTCACTGCAGGTTCTTCCTGAGATTATGAGCTCATGAAAATTAAAGTAAAAGGCAATTAATTAAACATGATTAGTTATAACAAAAATTGTGGAAATGCTAAGGCATGAAATAAAAATAATATTAAAAAAGTTTATTATTGCAATGAAAAGAATCTTATTGTGGAATAACAAAAAGACCATTATATCTATGAGAATCCATGTGATTAAGACAGTAAGACAATACAGTCTTTAGAAAGAAATATTCGTGAGCACCCTCAAAATAGCAAGGTGGAAAAATTCCAACATTACTAAAATTTTCATCTAAACTAGATTTGTGTTGGTGATTGCATCCCTTATCTCTCTTTCTCTTTTTCTAAGTGTCTTGGTAATGACAAAGTGGAAGTGTAATAATTGTAATTTTATTAGCAGTAGTTAAGATAAAAATCATAGTTGTTGTTATTAAAAGCAAACAAGGAGCAGATTTTTAATAAGTGTTGGATTGCTGACCAGTCATGTGTAACATTGCTGAAATACCAATACGAGCTGCATCAACCTATGAAGCATTTTTTTTAATTCTGTGTTGACATATGGCAACATTTTGGAATTTGTTGAGGTAATTGATCAGCGTGTCTGCAAGAAATGTATCTTATAGATTCTATTATTGCCTACCTTGTAATGAATGTCCTCTAGTGCTTGAATAATTAATTTGAATAATTTTAAGCTGAAATAAAAGCAGGAGCTGTCAGACAATTACAGACATTGTCATCATTTATCTTGCTTACTGCTCTTTTTGTAAGTAGAACTGACATGTAAAAATAGCATCAGCAGTAAACCCTTGGTACTGAAGTGCCTAAAATTTCCCATGAGTGCCTTCATAACTTTGGTTTTCTAGGTAGTGAAGTTGTAATGACAGCTGTCATGAATGGACTTTCATGAAACATACCCTGACCTTTAGATGCTATATGTTACAATTACTGTTGTAAAGCCTTTGGGGCTTTGTGTTAGGATTTTGCACTTAAACATAGCTGCAAATTGTTAACCATTCTTGAAGTATTCCAAGAAGACATAAGAGCTTTTCTTCTCATTTTTTTTTTTTTTCCTTTTTTAGGCACAGGAACTCAGACACAAAGATGATAATTTGAAGATGAAATGCACATATTGGCTGAGAGACAACTGTTTCATGAACAAGTACTGAAAATAAGATATTTCACCGTAGAAGTCACACATTTAAAAAAATCAAATCTCTACTTGCCTATGTAAAAAAAAGGAATGTAACAGACAGTTCTTAAAAGAGCCTCTTTGGAGCAACATAATTGCTTCTGTTATACTACAGAAATGCATGAGAGTTAAGGACATTTAAAAATAACAAGAACCTTACTAAGATAAAAAGGATGACAACAGAAAACTCATACTAAAAGCTGGATCGCTGATGTACAATTTTGCCAAAAGAATCAAGGTTAATTCACAAACCTACCTTTTGAAAAAGATGGTCCAGAACTTCTTTTTCTGTGATATTCATATCATTAGCTTAAAAGAATAAAATAAAATTAAAATTGCATTAAGATCTTTAGACATACCCTTGTCTCTCATGTCAACTGAAAAGCATCATATATGCTTTTGTTTGAGGAGTTCTGCCATAAACTGTGAATGCAGTAGTTCAGTATTTGGTAAAATCTCTGCTGAGCACAAATACGTGTGCTCTTGCACCATATCCGAAACATAACAAAAGCAGAGAGGATTATATGTAGATGAACAAGCAACCTACTTTCGATATTTAATGTCATATTACAGTGTTTTGCCAATTGTTTCATCTGACAAAAAAGAGGAAACTTCATATTCTGTACTTTTAAACTTGCCGGTGGTAAGGACATTTCCCTTTGAACAGTCTACCATAAATTTTAATGTTTCCTTAGCGTAACATTACAGCTTTTTTCCTATTTTTTTTTCTTAGTAGAATATTATTTGTAACAAATGCAATCATGTTTGGGTTTGTTTTTTTTCCTAAGAGTATCTATTTTAAAGGCATTTATTTTATCATATATAAATCTTGCTGAATGTAGACACCATATTTTCCCCATGTATGCTTCCAAACAACAGTGGCCTGTCGAAGCCAAAATCTATGAAGATCTTCATGAGAGTGGCATTCTATTTCAAATTTCCAAGATAATCTGGCAGTTGCTTAAGAAACAGTCTCACAAGCTGTAGCCTTACTCTTGATTAACCTCACATTCTATGAGACTACTGTAACGCAGGTAAATAAATGTTTAATCATTTTTTTCCAAAAAATGCTCACAAATGATAGTAAAAATCTTCAAGTAAAATAAGTAAACATTTTGGGTTTAGCTGTTTATATTAGTAAAATCAAGGAGTGTATGGCATCTACAATAGTTCACAGCTTTTCAAGCTTTTAATAATTTTTTCAAGAGATATAGCATATGCTTTATCATGCAATTAATAGACATATTCTTGGGTGTTTTCTGGGGATCTTTTTATATTAACATATATTCAAAGATAGTCAGTTCTTTTTGGCTTGCTGACCTTAAAACATCCCTCAGCCAAATTTCCAGAAAAAGGCTGCAGTTTCAGGAAAAAAAAAAAAAAAAAAAAAAAAAAAAATTTAAAAATAAGGATAATATTTTTAAAAAAAAAAAAAAAAAAAAAAAAAAAAAAAATCCTTAAATGTAGTGGATTATTCTGAGAACAAACAAAAGACTTGAATTTCAATCTTCTTTGATTTCCTTTGTATTAATATGGAAAGAATAACATTTCATTGATCCTATAGATAAATATGAGACACTATTGTTTCATAATTATTTTATTCTTTGTACTAGTGATTCTGAGAATCAGCTTTCAAACAAAATTTCTTTTTGAAAACTAATGAATATTGTTGATTCTAAGCAATCACATTATTATATGCCAAATTCACAGGAAATATAGAGAATACAGAGACTGTTACCTCATTATAAAACAAGAAAAGGAGGTTACCCTTCAGACTGACCTCAGACGTGAACATTTACTGAGATGAAACAAAATTTGCCTTCCAGGACAAGGCATAAGATTATCCTGTTAACAAAAGCTTCTTGACGTTAATTCTATTTTGACTTGAAGTGACATTCAGGCTACAACAATGTCATCTGAAATGGGAATTAGGTGAATTTTAGGCATTCTAAGTGCAAAAATGTAGTTTAAATCACTTTCAGTACCAGTCATTTCTGATTCTCACATGCACGACCATATTTATTATGTTTATACTGCCAAACTAAAGCGAGCCAGGATCCTGTCCCCAAGAGCAGGTAGCACCGACTGCCTTTTGTGTATACTGGTCTGGATTGTTTTCCTCTATAAAAGTTCTGTGTTGAAGAGAGATGGCCAAATTCATGCGTAACAGTGGTATCTTTTAATATTTTTTAACTTGTTAGAATCTCAACCGTAAATTTTCCTGTAAACTTATTTGAGAAATTTGCACTTGCACATCACACAGCAGAGGTTTAAGAGAAAGACTCTGTCCAAAAGAAGAACAGTACAAGCTAAAGTAGCAATTAAGGAGGTGAGAGTGAAAACTCAGCTTGAATCCTTGAGGGTTAAAAAAATCAAGTACAGTTTCCCTATGTGTCCTGTAGCCTTTAAAGCAAGTCCTTTAGCCTCTAGAATATTACCTACTAAGAGTGTGGCAACACTAATGAAATATTTTTTAATGGTGGGAAGAAGCAGCATCGCTTTTTTGAATTTTGTTGAACTGAAATGCCATTCAGGTGTGTTAAGCAAGCTCAAATACAGCTGAAGAATGGAACATAGATACAACTATAAAAATGCAGGAGAAAAACAAAAAAAAAGACACTGCCCTTTTTTTTGTCTAAATTACCATGACACTGAAATAAGACCTGAGAATTTTGGGTCTTCTCAGGGGACTACAAGTACAGAAGCTTGCAGTCATCTAGGAGATGCTGAGGTCTTATCTGAAGGTTCCTCTCAGCATTGTGATGACTACAAGACAGTGTTTTTGGATGCTGAGTGTAAGTTTCAAGTACATGTCCATTAGAAAACCAGACCTCCAGACTTCATCAAGGAACACTTCAAAGTCTTCCAGATTCAGCATATAAAAATGGAGTCAACATAAGCACTAGTAATTTTTTTAAATTTACCTAATATGGATAGTCAAGAAGCATATCTTTGTTATGATGACATGTTATTTGGGTCTTGTAGCTTGTCATTAATCAAGTATAGCTTTTCTGTCTCACTACCTGACTTGTCCAGTACAAAAGGGAGCTGCCAGGTTTTTATTCAAGATAATTAATGGTCATCTGTATTTTTTATTCAGACTGATGAGCCTAGAGAGACTCATTCCAAAAATGATGCAGCTGTTAAGTTTAAGGGAATATTATAAATTGGAATCATTTGGATGTGCCTGATTTGAAAACATCTATGTAATATTCAAAAGTAGTCCCTGCAGAATTTTGCATACCAAATGCTACACAGCTATAATTTTGCATTCACTCCTCACTAGCACATTTAATCTGTGGTAATTAATTATCTACCTGTGAAAAATTACATCTGAATATTTACTTCGAAGTTTGGAAACTAAAATAGCCGTGATTTTCTTTGTAAAAGAATACATAAAAGGTTTTCTCTCTCTTTACACAGAATGCTCTCAAAGATGAAACAAACAAACAAGAGGACCAATATTTTAGAGCAAAAATAGATTTAAAAACTTGTCTTACCAGACATATTCATCAGCTTTACCACAACAGCAGTGGTTAACATATGATATCTTGTAGGGAAATCCTGGAGATTCAAGGACATGCAGTTTATCTCTATAATCATCATAGTATATATAACTATATAAAATGTTTCAGAATTTTTCAGAATATATCATCAATGCACATAGCTTCCAATGAAACTTTTAAAATACACATTAAAAATTAACAAAAACACAATTTGATATAATTATGTACAATCTTTGTTTAGTCAAAATATCATTCAAAGCAATTCTATTTGCCCCTATTTTGATTTTTCTAGTACTGGAGAACAAGGCTGAGGAAATAACCCCAAGGCCCTTGATGATCAAAGAAAAATATTATCCAAACCAATACGTATTCTTCAATTAGTTGATTGATTCTGATATGCAGCATGGTCTACAGTTTCACTAAAATTTCACTTCAGCAAATTAAGCAAAATTAATACAAACTGCAATGCTTGATAGAAAAAATGTCATCCTCTTTCATCCATCTCTCCTCTCCTCTTTTTCAATTTAAGAGAGAACTGTTTTTAACTAACTAGGTTATGTCTTTTTTTTTCATTGAACTTTCTGTGCTTAGAAATTGTAGAAATTTGAATGTATAATTAACAATCAAGGGTTTCTTTCAACAGATTCAGTGCCTCTTTTTGTATTCATCTGGTAGATTTTTTGCAATATTGATCAAGACAATGATATTATATGTACTTTATATTTTAAGTATTTGGCAATAATGACAATACGAAGCAGGCAGAGAAGAGTGGTGGACAGTAAAAGGACATCAGTTCAAGGCTTTCCTCTGCCATACCATATTTATAAAATCATTTCACTTGAGGTAAAAAAATAAAAAACAATTAACCTTGCTTCCTTTAGAAAAGATGCTTTGCCTTAATAAACAGATGCTTGAGCAGAGAGAATTAACTTGGTCATTTCACAAAACACTGGGGTATTCAGACAATGCTGCCAAATCTTCAGCCATGGGGGCCCTCCAGGCTATTCAAACCCTACCTAGCATGTGTGAATCTTGTTACTTTCACTCCATTGCTTTATTATGTCAGAGTATGGAAAACTCTGTATCCCTTGGGAACAAGGATGTCTCACCTTCATTATGCTATCAGTAAGTATAATTTTCCCATTTTGTTCCATTTGATGACAAAGTGTTTCAACAGTTTCAGGATATTAGATTAATATTATTTTTTCTATTTTGGACTGTATGATCCAAGTGTACAAGGAAAGTGAAAAAATATAATATACCACCTGCTTAAGTCCACACCTCCATGCATTTTCTCCCCTCAGAGTAGCTAATACTTGCACATTCAGTAGACAAACCATTAGCAGAAGGTCACACACAGCAACTGAGGTTTCCAAACAATGCTTCTTGCATCCCAGATGCAACCCTGATTATTTTCTCAAAAGTAATATATTATGGTTCAATAGCTGTTGGGGGTGGGAAGAAGCAAAAATATTTGTTCAAAGAGAAATATCCTTTTCTACATCCTCTCAAAAAGAGAAATATAGTCATTCTGCTAAGTTATATTATACACATGCAAAGGCTTTAGTGAGCAACTATCATGTGCATATTTTTAAATATTTTCCCACTTCTTTATGACAAGAAAAATATATACCTCATTTCTCAAATCAACATTTTCTTCTTTGAAAGTTTTAAGTCCATCTGAAAAGAAAGTTCTCAGCTGCCTACAAGATTTTCCTTTTAACAATGAAGTTATCAGAAAATAGCTTTATAATTTCAGTGGCAGGAATTCATAGAATCATAGAATGCTTAGAGTTGGAAGGGACCTTAAAGATTATCTAGTTCCAACCCACCTGCCGTGGCCAGGGACATCTCCCACTAGACCAGGTTGCTCAAAGCCCCATGCAGCCTGGTTTTGAACACTTCCAAGGACGGGGCATCCACAGCTTCCCTGGGCAACTTGTTCCAGTGCCTCACCACCCTCACACTAAAGAATTTCTTCCTAGTAGATAGTCTAAATGTACCCTTATCAGAATTCATGTAATATGTTGCTAATCTGGAAATACTATAGAAAGCCAGTAATTGTTTCATTTTAGTAATTTCTTTCTTTTAAGCTATGTTCTAGATAGTAACAAGTTAATAGTGATTGTTTCTCTATTGATGTAAAATGGAGAAAACTGACTACATGTATGCTATGGGATTTCTGAAATTGCTGAGATTGCAGTTAATAGAGAAGCAAATGCTTTTAGTGTCAGTGTTTGTACATTTGTATTCCACAAATTATTTTCAGTGAATGCAATATATAGATTTGATTTTTTTAATAGCAAATTGTGTTTATAAACATTGCTATAAAGAATATTCACCATCCATTCCCACTAAAAAAAAAATATATATTATTGAAAGAAAGAAGGAAATATGTCTTGAATACTAATTCTCCTTCTTTCAAAATCAGCATTTCAGCTCAGATTACTGCCCCAGTGAATTCAGTCTCTGCTTCCTTTCAGATAATCGTTTTTCTGTTCTTAAATATTTAAAAAATCTTACGCATCTTTTATGTAAATACAAAGTGCATTTTTGTGAAAGTTCACCCTTTAACATCATGCTTGGCAAAAAATCACCCTTCCTCCTCCTCACCTGAGGATGTCTCGAACTGCAATTCAATAAGAGCTCTGCAAGAATAAAACACATAGCAGTATTACATACAGCTCAGTGCATGTCGGCAACCAACCACTTTTAATCATATAATACCCTACGGACTTGTATTAGAATATCAAAAGTGAAAGCAATTGTATCACATCTTTGTATCACAGCCTACAAAATGAGCCAAAATTACATGTTTAATTTCAGCTAGTCCTAGAAGTCCCTTCACTTTTAGGCACTTTGGGAAAATAATTTATCCCACAACAAAATGCTGGAGTGTACCAGCCCCGGCATCTTAGGACAGAATGAACTCCCATTTGGAAGTGGTTCATCTTTTATTGTAGAAACACTCCACATGATTAGATGTTAACTGTTAACTATCCAGCTTTACAGCACACCGCATGTTAGAGAGGATTCATTTCACTGGGCTCGCAACATCAGAGTCATTTTAGGTACTAATGAATTTCTGGCAGCCCTTAGATCATATTTAGTCAGGCTGAAGTTTTTCTTCAGGTTCCTAGGCTTTATCTTGAAATTTCCTAGGAGGGCATGAATTACTTTATAGATGTTGTTTCTTTTCATAGATTTTTGAGGCAACATGAATAACCAGTTAAGATTACATACCTAATATTTATGTAATTAATCTTAAGAATCATACCCCCATTCCTGTATTTTAGGTACACAAAGTTATGTGAGGTAAA